>JAVJAQ010000634.1:0-52500 GCA_032362365.1 Zygogramma bicolorata
TGTGGTAAAATCCATTATGCCAATGTCGCTCTCAAGAAAGATAAAAACGATCCTAGCAACAAATTATCAATGGGTTATGGTTTTGTAAGGTTCATGCTGAAAGCAAGCGCTGATAAGGCTTTGAAAACATTACAGCAGAGTGTCTTGGATGGCAAATCTCTGGAATTGAAGAGATCTGAAAGAACATTAAAGTGAGATATTCAGTTAATTTTTTTTTTCAACTTTGAATTGATTATGCATTTTTTTTTATAGGAATGAAGTCCAAACTACAAAAAAATCCAGCAAGAAAACAAAACAAACTGGCACCAAGATTTTAGTTAGGAATGTTCCTTTCCAAGCGAAACAGCAAGAAATTCAGGAACTCTTCAGGTGAGTTTCTCAACTTTTTCTCATTATTCAATAGTTTTTGTGACATTATTCACTGCACAATATCAATTTTGGGATCTTTTCACTTATTGATTCACCATGATCTCTGATGAAAGTAATCAAAAAATATGCATGAAGAAGATATCAAACTCCTTTTCTGTGTAGTCATAATTTTCTGTGCTGTTTGCTGCAAATTTCAATGATATGTGAGACAAAAAATATATTTATATAATTGGGAAAGTTGAACAGAGTTATTTTTATATTTAGTTCTTTAAAATCAATGATCAAATTAAACTAGTGTCAATTATATGAAAAGTGAATTGTGGGTTTGTTTCTAAAGAGTTGAATGAGAAACGTCAATCGGATTCAAATTGAATGCTGCTATGGATATTGTTTTAGGTCAACAGCTATCCTGAAAATGTCATATGACTTTGTACAATAAAAATTCTCGAAAATTCTCTGGCTCAAGTATATTAAATGTGAATTTCTTCAATGAATAATAGGCTTGGATTAAAATCAAACAAGCATTTTCAATGTTCATCACAAAGTGAGCGCGAGTAGGGTTTATTCCGACGTGAGACAGGTTTTACCGTATATGGTTGTAAAGAGGAAATTTTTCTAAGGTATTTGAACGCATTTCCGACCCCCCTTTTGGGGGAAAAAATTGGGGGGGCTTTCGATATCTCCGAAAGTTTTCTATGAAAAAAATTGAAAATTTCATTTTTATTATCCCCATCGAAAGTTGGATCGATCGGTTCTAAGTGCGACCCCATCCAACCCCCCTTGACCTTGAAAAACTCTATGAACGATATAAAAACGAATATGTATTCGTACGTAAAAAATTCCCAGGATGAACGATATAAAAACGAATATGTATTCGTACGTAAAAAATTCCCAGGAGTTCAAAAAAAATATTTTGGAGGGGGTCCCCTTCCAAAAAAAGGAGGGGCACCCACAAAAAATGTTAAAAAAAATTTTTAAAAATGCGGAAAGATATGGAAAAATCGAGATTTCCCATCTTAAATATATTCTGAAAAAATAAAAAAAAATTCGGGGGGCAACTTACCTGAAAAATTTTTTTTATTAATAGCAGGGTGAAAACATACGTCAAAAAATAGTACTTTTTTATGGGAAAAATTTTTTCATTCCGCCCCCCCGAAAGGCGGAGTGCGTGACCATGGAATTTTTCGAAAAAAAAATTAAGCAATCTTCAAAATTCCTAGGTCATCGGAAAGTAGAAAAAAAGTTATGAAGAAATGCTCTCCTGACATTTTTTCGAAAAACGACTCCTTATAGCAAAAAATTGAAAAACAAACGAAAATAGGACTCTAAAATCATCTACCCTAATAGCCAACGTGAGCTGAGTTGAAAAATCGTTTGAATCCAATAAATTATAGACGGTATGCAAGAAGTTTTACTCTAAAACACATTATTGAAATATCTTGTGAGGTCAGCAAAGGGTAGACAAATGAAAGATCAACTATTACAATTTGAAATTAACTTTTACCTCTTATCGGTGTAGTTCTATTCATCAACTCATATCATTTATAATATCCCAAATGTTCTTAATCAATATTATTTCAGGGCACGTTATGGTATAGATATAGAAACATGTAGTTTAAAACTTCTTATTTAATAATTGATCATCTACTGTACTGACTATAAGAACATGTTTTATATTTGTTTAGAAGACTACGAACTGCTTCAAAATGATATCAATCGCTTCTATAATTACTATAAATACCATAAACTTTCAGCTTACCCCGAAAAATGTTATCGATCAAATAGAGGAAGTTCAGGGAAAGCTCATCAATCACGTAAATTACAGATTCAACAGACAACGTCACCATTTCTCTTATGAATCCAGTCTTAACTATTATAATCTCGAATCATTGGAAAATCGTGGAACTTTCTTTGATGTTTGCTTCATTTACAAAATTTACAATAATTTGGTTGATTCGGAGTATTGCCTTTGACAACTCAATCTCAATACCTTCTTCATTCGAGAAGTACCTTCAGAACCCATATTTGTAGAACAAATCAACTTTTAAATTCGCAATTTACACGTTGTAGTCATTGTAATAATATAGCGTCACTCAAATCATACCAAGCTGACATTTTTTATTTACTTGAGTCTGAGGAGTTTCAAAATCGTAGTAAAAAACCTTTTTAGACATTGAAATAATATTATGTACAAAAGAAGTAAGTTATTATGAATCTATGTATGATAATAATTCTGTTTGAATCATAATATTATATTAATATATATAATTAATAGCCTACAACCGTTATACCATTATTAAATTTAGTTTAAGTTGTGCTTCTCTTTAATGGGATGTAAGTCTGTTGAGCGGCCTTAAATTTGTGAAATAAATTAAATAAAAGATGATATGAATTTCAGCACATTTGGAGAAATCAAGGCCCTCAGATTACCCAAGAAAATGGCAGCAGGCTCAGATTCTCACCGTGGGTTTGCCTTTGTGGATTTTTCTACTGAATCAGATGCTAAGGTACTATGTTTATTTTTGCTTGAATGTAGAATAGTGCCTTTTGGTTACAAGATCATACCAATTTTGGAAAAATATCTGAAAGGTAAATGAAATAATTGTTATAGGCTGCCTTCGATGCCCTTTCCCAAAGTACTCATTTGTTTGGCCGAAGACTGGTTCTAGAGTGGGCCACAACTGGAGAGGATTTGGAAGAATTGAGGAAAAGAACTGCAGATCATTTCAATTCTGGTAGCGAAGTGAAAAGATCAAAGAAAAGCGTTCTCAGTCTAGACTGATCTCTGTATATATACACCTGATGTTACTTATTTATAGTTTTTGTTATTTATGTTAATAAATGCTCATAAATGGAACAATGTTTATTGAGGTAGTCACATAATGCAATCAATATCTGACAATTGGAAAAACTACTAAAAACGACTAGGAAAAACTACTAAAAACGACTAGTACAAACTAAAAACTACTTTTTCAGTAACGCCTCATCTTGCATAGACAGCTGGCCTAGTTTCTTGCCTATTCTTTCGTGAATATCAAGGAATTTGGCAACGCACCTATCAATACAGACTGCTTCGCCTTTAGCAATTTCTGCATCTCCATAAACAGGGGGAATACACTTTTTATGGCAGGCTGCTGTGAGGCGATTATACATGTCAGCCATCATTTCAATTTCCAGTTCTTGAATGAGCTGCATGTTTTGTGCTTCTTTCTGGGACATTTTGGAGGATTATGTGAAATTTTGCTGAAGAATGACTGCTCAAGATGTGGTAGAGAATTTTCGGTAACTCGGTTCGTATTGTCCACTATTTGCTTGTCTCATGTGCTCTCTTATTTTCATATTCTCATAACGCCTCTTATCTACGCTGGTCTTTGCTAAATAAAACGAGAAAATTCCACAAACTGTAACAACCGACCTGTGGGGAAAAAGAGGTTAAGATTGAAATTAATCTGTATATCCTTGCGGATGAAATTACCAGCCAGTTAGTATTTTAGCGTAATTCGCTAATGGCATTATTTTCTCATCAACCTAATGAATTTGAAAGATCTGGTTTCGAATTCCCAAATATCAGAGGAGAATCTGACAATCACACAAGGTTTTAAGTTTTAGGTTAGGTAATTTACAGGGTCGAGCCCGCCCAAGCCAAGGGCCACTCACTGCTTTCATTTTGAGTGTTGGTTGCTATCAAGTTCTGAAATCTAGCTTCGCTATTGGTTGAATTCGAAAATTGTCATTTTGTAACCAATGATCAATCTAGAATTTTGTGCCGGGGCGATACTAACTCACACCGAAACACGTATTGATGTCGTATCAGAAATCAGAAGTGCAACAGTGCATATTTCATAGCGATTTCCGCTGGTAGTAATGGTAGTATCAGTGCGGAATCAGGGTATTTTTATTCTTTTTTATATTGATATACTAACTGGTACAAGACAAACATACACTGGGGATGTGTTCCGTATAACCGTATATCGTTTCGGTAAATTTCGGTTAATCAGAGAAGTGCTTTCTCTCATTCTGTGATATTGGCAGTGTCCATCCCAGAGAGAGAAAGAGAGAGAGAGAGAGACAAAACCTCTCTGGTCTGGTTAACCGAAACGAAATACGGAACATAACCTAAATTAAACATTCAAGCCGGATCCTCATAGTAAGAGAGCCCACGATGCTAAAGCTAAATCAGGATTTACTCGAGCGTCATTGGGTTGCGAAGCTTAGATGATAAAAAAATATATATAGTGTATACCTTATCATCGGTGGGGGGAGCGGCTATAGACCTTCAAAAATGTAAAAAAACTGTTGTATGGATATGCATGATATTTTTTTGAGGAAAATTCTGTCGAAGTAGTAAATTTTTTTAATTTTAATAACTTTGACAGAATTTCGTAGAAAAAAATTACAAAATCATATGCATGAGGATCCGCCTCAATGGCAGAATTATATATTATCCAATTAAACTTCTTACAAATAATTGATTTAGCAATTTTGATATCAGAAAGTTAGATATCGCAATTGGGTTGGATAAATAATCCTTTTTAAACTTTTCCTAGAGATCGCTAACAAGGTTAACATCTTCAGGAAAATTGATCCTAAATCAAAGACTAGGGTTAGTTGCGTTTATATACCTAAACTTCTTCAGTCTGATTTGGACTTTGCTTGTCACTGATACTTATTCTAATTAATATATAATAATGAACTAGTGTAGTCACTATACCTGAAAAGTTAGTTGGTCCGATGTAAGATGCCTAGGAAACCCTGGTGTATCTACTAAAACCTGAATAATTTTGGGATAAACTTGGCGAAAACTGATTGCTTGATTTCTGAGATCGCAAAAGCTTTAGATCGCTATTGTAGATGGCGATCAGTCATATACCATATGAAGCTTAATTTTCAGTAGAGACGAATGTGCAACCGAATATTCTACCACTGTTTATTATTTGCCTACTGAGATTTTGACAGCCCTGACAGCCAATCAAATGCGTTTCAGAAAACGTGCATGTAACGTGGAAACCTACCGTTAACAACCTGTCAATACTGTCACTGTCACCGGCTACCTCTACAAGTTTTTAGTGTTTATATCAGTTTGTAAGACTAGACTTTGATTCCGAGAAAATTTACTTTGCCCATTCACCTGAGAATGTACGACAAAGTTCATGAAAGTGATAGACTGTCTTGGAATTGGGGATACACACATCAGTTATGCAACGGTTCAAAATACGAATCACATCGATATTTTCTTTATTTAAACAAAACTTTGTTTTCAATATCTCATCGATAAGAGCTACATATGTTTCCTCCTTGATATAAGACTTTCGCTCAAGCTGAAACGAATAAAATTAGCTATAACGCTACATTCATGTTATTATTTTGGGGCGATTTGTTTTATACTTATCTTGAGTACTGAATAAAGAAGAATATTTGGATCCCCAGATTTTGACTGACCACACAAAATACGAAATCTTCTACACATCGTGAAAAAGTACTTGTAATAACTTCAAAACTTATTCTACTTATATAGACTTTTCAATACTGTTGAATGCGAAGAAATAATTTCAGTTTTCATTGACAATAATAAACCTCAAAGTTACGTCAATCTGACAAAACCGACATTTGACAGATTTTCGAAAATGCTCATATAACGCCCCCTATATAAAAACTAGAAAGCTTTTGTAATCGTCGATTGTTTTTCGCCAAGAAATTCTAAACAATATCGAATCACTAGATACACCAGGGTTTCCTAGGCATCTTAGTCCGATGACTCGAAATAATAGTCAAGATGAGTGAGCCTCTGAAGAAGCTAGCCACTCGCGCTAGCGAAACGTCAGGTAGAAATTTCGAAGAACGACGGCCTTCAAACCCGAAGAAAAGTAGTAGTACTGAAAACCTCGGTCGCGAAAGCCTTAACCATTTTGACATTAAAAATTATCGATCTATCACCATATTAAAGTACAATACCCAAAGTACTTGAACGCATCGTTTGTCATAGCATTAAGATCCCCTTGAAAGAAGTGTTCATCAATGAACAGCACGTTTTTTGTGAAGGAAAATCTACTAACATCAATCTATTTCTTCACTCCCAGTACATCTTGAATGCTTTAGAAAATAAACATCAACTGGATGTAATTTATACAGATTTTTCAAAAGCATTTGACAGTGAACCATAACATCCTTTGTAGAAAACTGAAGCCAATAGGTTTCTTTGGAAGTTTGTTGGATTGGCTCTCTAGTTACCTATGCAATAGAACACAGTTGGTAAAAATTAAAGGGTACACATCTCATGAGATATCTGTACCCTCAGCAGTACCTCAAGGAAGTCACTTGGGACGTCTCTGTTTGATATATTCGTAAAGAATATCACAGTTAATCAGAAATACTGATGTTCACAAAATTTTCAGGATGATAGACTCTGCACAGGATTGTGAGAACATCCAAATGGACCACAAGTCTCCATCAATACAGCAATTTAGATAATCTATCCCCTTACGGATAGACAGGAAAGCTACAACATTCGTGGAAACATATATCTTCAATGTCAAGTTACATTTTTTCTCTCTCTGAGAACTCAGAACTCTTTCTGACATACTATTCCTGTACAAACTATTGAATAATCGGTTATAATCGCAAGAGTGCATAAAAATTACCGATAATTTTGCAAGAAAGCGTGATATCTAAATATTGCAAGTTTATTTTCATTTTTTGGCGAAAGAGCCCACATCCTTCGGACTCGGGCTCTTTCGCCAAAATATGAAAATAACCAAATGCAATTTGTATAAGATATCACGCTTGAATGCAAAATTATCTGGTCATTTTTATACACGAATGTAATTCATTGGATTATTTTTTTCACTTGCCAAAATGTGACGTTTTTGGCATTTCAACCAATAGTAGCGGGTTATTCTATGGTTATTCTAGCCAATCATTGGGTATTATACTGATAAAACTGGCTGGTCCTTTCGATTGTTTCGATAAAACCTTGTTTACCTTTGAACTGTCAAAACTATACGGTTTACCGCGTCGATTCTATTGAACTGGCTCATATTTATATAAATTATCATGAATGAACAGTTACCTTATTATTAATAGTCATTCACTTTTCACTTTTTCAGCATAATAATAACATAACACATTTCAATGAACACTCAAACACGTAAATAACTCATAACCTCAACTTTATGACAGATATAGCGATTCAAATATTTAAGGTTTCCTTCAAATGAAGATGGCGTACAATTAGTTTTCATTAAATACAATTCATTTTTTGTTGTATGAGAAGAAACCGTTGTATGCAGATTTTGATACAACGACATAACGAATGATTTTATGTTCCTTCTGGCGCGATTTTCATGTCTTAAGAAATTTTCAATTATCAACCTTGTACAATGAGAGGTGTGACGCCATCTCTTGGTATCGTCATATCATATTCAATGCGTAAGCATTATATCTCTTCTGGATCATAGAGGGCCTACATCGTTGTTTGACATTTCAAATCAGTAAAATTTTCACCTTTTCTCGTTTCCTTCTTATGTAAATGAAATAATGATCAATTAAATTGTTCTTCCTTCTATTTGTTCAAAAAATAATCTTTCCAAATACAACTCGTTCTTCAAATTTAATAAGATAAATTTTCATTTTCGAAACACTCAAACTTTTTTATTTTGAGGCAAAAGCATTCAAACAAACCGAATTAGATAAAATCACTCGTCCTACGGACTCGTGATTTTATCAATCGGTTTGTTTTCATACTTTTGCCAAATAAAAAAGTTTTTGTGGAAAATGAAAATTTATCGATTAAATTTGAAGGACTCGTGGTATTACCTTTGAATATTTCACGAATGAAGAAATTGTCAAGGAAATGTTATTTTTTGTTCATTTATACTTTCCTCTATAGATTGTATGGAGTATTCACCTAAACGCGAAATGTTTTTCTATTTTTGAAGTCTATCTGACATTTATTTGTGTTGTTTACTGACGTCTAGCGATACGGTTCCAAATGTGTTGTTATGGTAACTTGATACAATGCAATTACCGCTGTAAGCTTTCGATAATTGCATTGCTCTTATGGGACATTTTATATATGAGGGAAATATTCAAATAAATTTTCCTACACTTCTAAGTCAACTCGATCCGCATGTTCTTCAAGAAACAACCAAACAATTGCTTCAGACTTTCATAGATGTAATTATGGAAAACACTCTTCCATATCTAAAATTTTATCAGAAAAAATATTGATATTGATATATTTCACATCTCCTAGAGCGTTCACAGATGTACTCTACATCGTATTTACTCGAAGAATAATTTGAATTTTTTCTTAGAGATCAACTTCCCTAACACCAAACTGAATTTTTTTTGCACCCGACGCGCGTTTCGCTAACAAGGCTAGCATCTTCAGGAGAAAAAAATTGATATACTAAATCTAAAGCTAGGGTAAGTTGTTTATATACCTAAAGTTTTTTGGTCTGATATGGACTTTGTATATTACTGTTAATTATTCTAATTAATTTCTCGATAATGAACTACTGCAGTGACTACCTGCCCAATTCATTGGTTCGTCATCTGTTATCATTGACTATCCTGATTACTTGTTCAACAATAAATCGAAAAGCGGGCTGAAAGGGATAGGTTCCTTGTCACCATTCTTGCTGTTTTTACATTTTGCTATTTCTAGTCTCTCACATGCATCGATTCTTGTGTCATGTACATGCTTGATCAGTTTGAAATTGCTTTCACCAATTTTTGGTCGTTGTCTAGAGTCTAGAGCGTGTTGGGCGACACTGGATCTTTCTACCCTTCCGTATTTCATGTGTGCTGAATGCTTTTTGAAACGGGTTTTAATAGCTCGTCGGCTCTGGCCAATGTATTTGTTGTTGCAATCTTGACAACTTTTTTCGTAAACGTTTATTAGAATAATTTTTAAAAAAATGTTACATAAACCACTTATTCATTTCATATTTCACATTTGACTTTAGGATTATATGAGCTATTTCAGGTAAGATCGTGCTATTCGTAATTGTTAGCTGTCCATATGTATCAGAAAGGAATTTATGTAAAAACTGGTGGTTACCCGTTAATAAATAATAAATAAATGAATACATTTTCAAAAATTGTGTCCCTTCTGACATTTTTTGATACGGCGCCCTTACCGGGATCAACATCTCTCACCACCGCCACCCGACCTACCCCCACCCCGATTTCCGCACACGTCTGCCAGACGAAGTTTTCCTTTTCCCTCACCTCCAACCATTTCATTTCCACTTCGGACAGTTTTCAAATCCCCCAAGTTACTTTTATTTTCCGTAACTGGAAAAGCCCTCTTCACTCCGTCGGAACACAATGGTCGCAGGGATAATACACGGACGGGGAAGTGCATGAAAAAACGTTGATTTGCACGGTACACAATACGCGACATTGCGGAGAAGAGGTAAGTACGCGCGTCTCTAATATTTCATTGCGAGGTGAAATTAATCCTGGAAGCGCGATAACCGGGACTGCAGGACTCTCCAAGGACCTGTCGTTGTAACTACTCTCGACACACCGCTGTACGTTTAGACTTCAGACAATTCGTGTTTCACTGGAGAGATTCTCTTTTCGTTTCGAGAGGGTCGCACTTACAGGGTACAGCTGTGCAAAATAATAGTATTTTACAAAATAAAAACCAATAAAAAATACTAAATATAAATAGTTATTTTGTATTAGGTGCGTAAAATAGCTGTTTTTAATGGCACATGAGACTGTTAGGGCTGAGATGGCTATATACTGGTGCTTTCAGTGCTGCGATATTGTTTCAGACAAACCTGTAGATAGGATGTAGTTGTTCAAAATTACGCATTAAGGGTGCGCTTGTAGTTGAAATTCCTAAAAATTTTCGAGATCACTCGATCCATGGAACACGTTGTTGCCAATACAGATCACTTTTGGTTAGAACAGAGAATAGAACTCGAGACTATACTGATGAAAACAAACTCCATCATCAATTACCTACCTCCAAGGATAATCTCACGTTCTAGTATATTCAATAACCATTCAAAAATGTCGTAGTGATCATAAAAAAAACAAGAGAAGTTTGCTGGCAACAACATTCTAGAGTATGCACGCTTTCTGAATATAAATGTAGTGATTCGTGTTTTAGATATCGTCAGTTCAACCCAGAAGATTATGAAAAAAAATAATGATTTCACTCACCAGGAAAAATGGCATTTTCTCACTTCACATATACATAACATTTGATCCACAATTCTCACTCCTATTCGCTCTCACGCATTAACGTGAATAATATTCGGCTGAATTTGTGATACTACTTCTAAACCGAGCTTTTGAATTGAGATCACAAATTGCTCAACTGCAAATATCAACAATCAACTAATTTTTTCAGCACATAGACCAGAATTCGCAACGACATAGCCACTTGGCAACTCAGGACGTGCACATGACTGTCATCTCAACTGCGAGAGTGACGCCCAGTATATAGCCACCTTAGTCAAGGCCAATTCATATATCTCTGTTTTAGACTTAGTCCTTATTCAGTTCGGAAATAAAGTTGATTTTAGACGTCTCTTTGCTTTCGAAGAACTACGCCCGATTCAGTCTTCCCTTCAATCTCAAAAATGTTACCCAGGCAATATATGATCTATAACCACCTAATGCCTTGAGATTGTGAAACTAACTGTCCTTGAAGGATTTAGGATCAAAACAGAGATGTATGAATTGGCCCTTATATTAGTTATATTCTCTCGAATGTGCCACGAAAACACAAAATACAAACAACATTTTTTGTTCAACTTTGAATCTTATTTTCATTTCATTAAAAATAAATAGTTCCAATACATCTTGACGTGGTTTTTTGTCCTGATAAGTTATCGGACAATTTCACAGCATTCAGTGGACTTTCTGTGTCCTTACTATGGTAACGGTTTGTTGGCATACCTCGTGTTTGCTCTTAGTTGCTTTAATTTCAATGTATTTTCAAGCAGATGGATGTTGATTATGATAGTGGTAGTGCGATAGCCCTTCAGAAATATATAAAAAAGATAAAGCCGGCAAAATCCAAGCTAGTTTCTGAAAATGTGCTTGTGTGCCATTTTGAGGAGAAAGAAAAAATATAAAGCCTCCTACGGTATGGAGTGTTTACTCAATGTTGAAAGGTACATTGAATGTTTTCAAAATTGGTCCTGCTCATCAAGAACGAAGGCGTCGGACATCGAGGAAAGAAATCTTAAGTTTTATCAAGGGATGATATCGATAATTTTTTCAAGACACTGATAACGAAACAAAGTCACTTTTTAAGGGACATATATAATCATAATTTGGTAAGATTAGTAGTGATATGAATATTTTTTATTTGTAGGTTATCCTAATTATGTGTATCAGCGGTGTTTGTCGCCGTGAAGAATTATTACATATAAATATTGATGCCATTGAAGATGCTGGATCTATATTGATTGTTTAAATACCTGATACGAAGAACTATTGCGCAAAAACATTTACTGTTTCAAATTCTGATAATATTGAGATATACCACAAAGAAAGAGCACTACGGCCTCCTCATAGAAAAAGTAACAGATTATTTTTGAAATATTAGAGAGGAAAATGTATTAACATTCATGTGGGAATAAATGAAATTGAAGAAAATCCCAGATTGATGACTTGGAAAAAACATATATAGGAGCTACACAGCTCACTGTTTCAAGAGAAGCTCTCTTCTGATCGGCTGCAACATGGAACTCTTCGAGAATTGCTATTGAAAGTATTGAAGAAAATTTCACCTTACTCTACCCCTTCCCGAATGTGTCTGTGAGACCGGTGCCATCAAAATAGCAACACTTCCTAATGCCACCAGTGGAAGGCTAGAGGCGAATGTTGAATTTCTCCAAGGTTTTTTACTATTTTCTTCACAATCATCTGAATAAATGTTAAAAAATGAGAAATAAGTAACTGTTTGTGAGATCATTTTCAATACATCTTGTGTTATGCTATGTTAAGTAGAAATTGCACAACTCCATGATGGTCCGAAAAATGTAATTACTGTGATTCTTTGTAAATGTCATTTGCCAGCTATGTTCATGGTATGGAATCACGGAGATGCAGAATATCTGAACAACGTGAGGCTCACCATCCAATTCACATTGGAGAAATACTCTGAAATAAACTGCAGTTTCTTGACGTGAAGAGAACCAGGAATATACGGGGAACATCGATCTACAAGAAACCAACGAATGCTGGTATTATCAATCTAATAAGCGGGGAATTTATCGGGAAGTCAATCTCAATTGATTCCAAAGAAAGTCGTGACAAGGATTTGGACACCATAAGGAAGGATTTTCACAAAAAGTAGCACCCTTAGGTAATTTGGGTCTTCATAACCGACCATATCTCACAATGTTGTCGGTCATGACCCGAAGACGATTGCGAATACTAGAGATCAAAATGTCATGACCATTTCAATTTTTATATTATTCTTTTTTAGATTTAGTATCTTTTCTCATGGAAATGTCAATCTTCTCAGCGAAACCCATATAGCAAAGGACATCCTAAAGATATCTTATTCATCTCATCTTTAATATAACTTATTGAGGGCATCTTCGAGATATCTCCAAAATATACTTCACCAGACCAAATCCTCTACATAGAATAATTGATAAGTGTTTTCATGTGGTATGAATAAATCTCTCCCCCCTCCTCGGTACGAAACTGTTTTTGTGAATATGATGTATATCGAAGAAAACCGATTGAAAAATATATTGATATCACACTTATGTTTGGATGGTGAAAGCCAATCAGATAATCTCGTAACATTTATCAATTTGATCCGGCGACAATAATTTTGCGCCTAGCATTCGTGTTCAATGCTCCGCCGCTGATTCATGATATGAAGTTCATAACCCAACCTAACCTAACTTTCGTTATGGTTTGTCGCAGGTGCTGGTTTATTGTTTGGTTGCCATCTGGGAAATTTCATTATAGTATTCTGTGGAGAGTAGTTCTTCTGTAAGTATGAAGTCGAAAATGAAGGAATTTAGTTTGCAGAAATGCTATACGTAGTGTAGTCCAAAAAAGCCATGCAGCTGAACACAAGTGGAAGCAACACTGAATCCAGTTCCGATTCTCGGAAAATGGAATCGGCCATTTCACCTCACAATATGTTGGTCAAATTTTCAATAAAATTGTTTTGAGTACCTGGTAACTTTTAATAAAATTTCCATTCAATTTTTCATGTGATTCGATCAGAAAAGATAATAAAATAATATCTTGCAGAAGTTTGGAAAGATGTTAGGAAGAAATAGCTTCAAGATGTTGTGAAAAGATATCTTCGGAAAGTTTTTATTTGGTATCATATGAACATATATTCAAGACTTTTTCGAAAACATAATATGTACATCTTTAAGACATCATGAATGTCTTGGATAAGATAACTTTAAGAATTCATCGAGATGTCTATGTGCTATCTGATAAAGAAAACAATGCAATTAACTACTAACTCTTGTACTTCTTGTATGTGATAGGAAATACAGATATAACATCATTATTGTTATAAATTATCTCCCAAACCGCTCGTTCTGTACCGCATTCCCATGAATTTAACAGTTGAATTCAGGTGAACACGTCTCTATATAAATCTCTCCGACTTTATGAAATATCTAATGATAACTAAAAAGCTACGAGTCCCGAGCCATTTTACTCCCGCAGTTCGGGAACATCAGTTTCGAGATCATTATGTATGTATATCCCCAAGGATAGTTTACTAAAAGTCTAATCAGGGCAGTAATCAGGCTTCCAGCACTGGAAGGTAATGCGCGCGGCAACTTTCGTCAACTCCAGCTGAATATTCAGGAGGCCCCGGCAAAAATGTGCCCGCAGGGAAATGAAATACACTTCCAAGATTACGGCTCCGCCGACTTGAATAAACAGCTTCATCAACGCATGGTCAAACTTTTGGAAAATAAGTTCGGAATTGAAAATTATGTTCGCTTGAATCTGGCCTGCGTTGCAACGAGCAGTGCAGGAGTTTAGTGGAATCCGCAAAGGAAATGAAAATGAAATGAGTGAAAAGTCTTTCGAAAATTTGTCTTTTTTCTATTCTATAGTTTTCTGGGTTTGTAACCAAGCACAATCTGAAAAAAATAAAAATTAATATTGGAATCTATATAAGTGTTGAAGGGCAGATTTTCAATCTAGCCCGAAAAGTTGCTGCGTCTATTGAAAAACAGCATTTGTCAGCAACTCCTCATGTAACTCAAATTTTGTCTATCAAAAAAATAAGAACATATATATATATATATATATATATATATATATATATATATATATATATATATATATATATATAGCTGGCTATCTCACTCTGATATAGCCAGCTAGTGAGACAACTCAGACCTAGACGCAGGGTCGCTCAGTCTTGAAAATGGCTCCGAAATGGGAGCCGAAACGTAGACAAGTAAATCTTTCCAGACGCGGATCAACCGGAAGTTCCAGCCAGCACATTTCTGACCGCGGAAGCCTAGCCGATCATATATATATATATATATATATATATATATATATATATATATATAAAAAATATATATATATATATATATATATATATATATAATATAAAATATATATGTATATATATATATATATATATATATAGGCAATCTTCGTAATTGACATATTTTTTTATGAAGATTGCCTACAAGAGATATTTGCATTTGAACAGGAATTTGCGAATAAGTTTTGATAACGGAAACGGATTTAAGCTTAATACTCACTCAGGCGAAATTCGCGGTTTTTTGACATAATGTGTCAAATCCATATTTAAAAATATTCGCGGCGGGAAATTTTAACTTTTCTGCGATTTTTACAAGTATCGTTTGTCATAATTGAAGGGAAATAATATAACCTACAATTTTTATTATTAGTTGTTGGAATTGTTGGTGTTTGTGCAATTTTTATGAAAAGAAAATAATTATGGATGCTCGTCATTACAACAATTATTTACAAAGATATTATTATTTAATGCTTTGTATTCATATCTATAATAATGACAGATGACAGAAATTCGCAAAATAGTTAAAATCATTTCAACTTTTTTGCGATTTATCCGCACTTTCGCATAGGAAAGTTTCGCATTTGTGAGTATGGATGAAATACGCGAATGTGCGGTAACAATCTGGATTTGACACATTATGTCAAAAATCCGCGAATTTCGCCTGAGTGAGTATTAAGCTTTAGTTTCTGAAACGTTAACGATACGTGAATTTGCTGACTAATTGGACTTGTTCTATCCAGGAAGAACAGTTTTTCGATAGACGGGGTAGATTGAAAGTCTGCCCTTTTACACTTGTGAAGATTCCAATAATAATTCTTATTTTTTCAGATTGTGGTTGGTTACAAACCCAGAAAACTATGGAAGAAAAAATGAAATACGATTAGTTCAATGAGTTATTCTTTATTAACAATTATCCGAAAATGTGTTTGTTTTTAAATATTGTGTGCATTGTTTGCTCAAATGTAATTGACAATGTTTCTTTCACTGTGGTAATGGTTCGGACCTTCATTGTCTATATTATCAACTTTATTGAAAACTTTTGCTCAGAACGAAAGGATAAAAATATAAAAAATACAAATCAAATGAGGTAATCGAATCCAAACAAACACTAAAGTTCTGATTGATCAAAGAAATATGAAATATAGGTTGAAAAAAATTGAGATATCGTATATGAAGTATTGGTCAAAAAAATATAAATGAAGAAATGAATGAAATAATATCAACAAATGTTGAAACCAAGTTTCAAGTTGAGTGTACTCACGACGTTTCGCTGGTATCCGCAATCGTCTTCGGGTGATGACAGTCATCACCCACAATTTTCTTGTCACAATATCATTTTCTTGGATCAATCTAAACTTCAATTAAATTTCGGCCAAGAAATCCATTCGAACTTTTTTGTTTGTATTCGATTACGCCCATTTAATTTGTATTCTTCTTTTTTTATCCTTCTTAGCAACGGGTTCCAAGAGAGTTAATAATATAGAAAATATTTTCTGAATGTTTGTAAGTTCTGTTGGGTCCCCTTGTCGAAATTTGACTAAATATAGGCTACGAATTGTCAACCTATATGCCGGACATAGAGAAAGTTACATAAGAAACGCTACCAATTTTCTTGAGAAATGTAACGATCAATACAAATGATATTCTTGTTAGTTTTGATGTAGTGAATTTGTTTCTGAATTTAACTATCGACAAAACTTTGGACATTGTGGAACAAAAGTTCATTAATGATATTTGTCTCACAAATAAAACCAATTTCAACATAAATGAAACTATGGAAATATTGGATGTTTGTTCAAAAACGGCATACTTCCAACTAGGGTTTAGTAGAAATCCAAAGGAATCAGTCTATTTGAAGTAATCTGATCGAACACAAGCAATCATAACAACACATTTGAAACCGTATCGCTAGACGTCAGTAAACAACACAAATAAATGTCAGATAGACTTCAAAAATAGAAAAACATTCCGCGTTTTGGTGAGTGCTCCATACAATTTATAGAGGAAAGTATAAATGAACAAAAAATAACATTTCCTTGAGAATTTCTTTATTCGTGAAATATTCCAATGAATTACATTCGTGCATAAAAATGACCAGATAATTTTGCATTCAAGCGTGATATCTTATACAAATTGCATTCGGTTATTTTCATATTTTGTCAAGGAGCCCTCGTCCTTCGGACTCGGGCACTTCCGCCAAAATATGAAAATGAACTTGCAATTTTTAGACATCACGCTTTCTTGCAAAATTATCGGTAATTTTTATGCACTCGTGCAATTATAATAGAAAATATCCCATGGGCTCTCTTCACTTCATTATGTTATTGCCATGGATACAAACAAATTGATTTATTTCGATTTTGACGATTCAAATATTTGATATCTCAAAATGTCATCATTTGGTTGTAATATTTTAAAAATATCACTGAAATTATAGAATCAAATATACCAAAAATTACAGTTTACAGTCAAGAATTTGTATGGAATGCATTTATGAACTTTTGCAATGATAGAAAGTATCATTTAGATTGAAATCGGGAGGCGGAAGAATTGGCGTCAATTTTAGAGGATTGCGCTATGAACATGGGCAGGATAAATTGATATGATGAACATTGATAAATGCTAAAAAAAATATAACATCTTTCTCAAGTTTGTTGCTCATGGGAAACAGACCTCCGCCTACGACGACGGTCGGTCATCGTGATGCGAGTTGCCAATCCAATGCATTCGGGAATTCCTGGCCCTGTGGATGAAAAATCCGAATTATACAGGTGGAGTTTGTAACGTGAAAAAAAAAACAAAATCTACCTGAACTCGTACTTGGTCAGGTCCTGATTGGAAGGCGTTTTCTCTTTACGGCTTACATTGCTCACAGCGTCTTCACTAGAATAGAAATAATTTTACTCACTAGCGCATCCAGGAGGGACAGCACCTTCCAGAGCCGAAAAAACTACATAGGTTTTAAGGCTTTCTTTTCGAAGCCTACTTCTGAAATCGTCAAAATTCATGAAAATTTAATTTTGCTGAGCTCCCCCTTCCCAGACCCAATTCCCGGAAGCGCCCCTGATTGTGCTATGATAAAAACAGTTTTACTTTTATACACCAGAGACTGTTGTAATGAATACCCATACCTATAGATAGATAGGTTGAATCGGAAAACTTACTATCTGAAAGCACATTAATCATCTCTGAAGAGAAACTAAAAAAAAGTTCAATCAATTTATATTGTTGTTTTTTGCACAATTCTACAACTTCAGAGGAATACCCTGTATAACAAACGAATCTAACAAAGGCAATTAAAATCTCATTCGAAATGCTTTTTGAGCAGAATGGTGTGTTTTGCAGTTTTGCATATTCACATTTACATAAACTGTTTTTTGGAATTAAATCAGCATCAATCAGTAATGCAATGTAGTGTTATTGTTGATATGATGCATCCGATTCCGAAATTTTCAGTGATAATTGTTTCAGGAATGAAAATAAATACGGGAAAGCCACATTGATGAATTGATAAAAAAAGTCTACGTTCAATTTGACATAATATTTCAAATACAGACTCAGGTTAGATTAGTATGTATATATGTACACAGTTCTGCAGTCAACTCAGGTGAAGAAACAGATCATGTTGATAGCATGGGCACAATTCTCGACTTTCATGAGTGGTTAAATTTTGTATCACCCCCTATCCATATGGACATAGAAATATAAGTATTCCTGTATATGATGTGACGTAGATGAATACGAGAATGAAAGACTTGTTGATAATAAATCTCATGAAAACATTGAGTGCGCATCCGAGAATAGCTGAGATATTTGCTTGAAATTCAGAAATTGCGAAAAAACAAAAATGACGATTTTATGAATATTTGTGAACATAGCTCTGTTAATATACAATCTGAATACAAAAGAACTTGAATTCGTTCCTTCAGGAACTCTGTTCAAAATGAAGTGGGCTAGAAATTCGCATGACTAGTATTTTCGTATTCTTTACTAGAGAGAAATAATTGATGAAAAAACATTGCTATTTTGAAGTAGTTCTACTGGTGATCAATCCTTAAATCACACTACAAATGTTTTTTAAGAATACAATACAATTCATTACAAAATAATATCGATTAGGACGATTGAAACTGGTCATATGGTTTTTATACCATGGCGTAGACGCCATGGTTAAAGTCATGCATTTCAATAAATTAAAACCCTGACTATCATGAATGATTGTCATAAAACCTATATTCTCTTCCCCTGAGACCTCTTTTCCTTTCCTTTCTTTCCTGTTGTTTCCCACCTCCCTTTTCTTTCCTTTTCCTCTCTTCTCTTTCCTCTTTCCCTTTTTTCGTTCTTCTTTTCCTTTTCTTTTTTTTTTTTCTTTCTTTTTTTCGGTTTTTCAATATCATAAAGAGATTCGTTTCTAACTTAGTTTGTTTTAGGGGGTAGTCTTCGAATGATCTCTGATTATGGAATTCTTTCGCACTAACGATGTGCGCTGACTAAACGGTTCGATATAGACGAACATAATGTAATGTTGGTCTCTATTAGTTCTAGAAAAAATCCGTGGTACTATATATATCTATTGTAAAATATAAAATGCTTAGTCCTGAATAACTGACTGAAAGATTGAGTAGTTTTCGAAATTCCACCCCTAAGGGGGTGAAAAACGGGGTCGAAGTTTGTATAGAACAATGTGATGCCTTGGTCCAATCCTCTTCAAATTTTGCATAAAAATTCTTTAAAAGAATTGATGGAAGACGTGTATCGTATTTTGTCCAATTTCATCGCCTAACGGGATAAAAAAAAGAATTTGTAACATTCTCGACTACTATCAAATACTCTTTCGAGTGCAGATCCTTGTGATGAACCTGATGAAACTTTGTACTAGGATCTGCACAATATAATTGCCTCACAAAAACAATAACCTATATTATAATTAACTATATTAATTATCAACATTTTCTAGGGCGATCTGAAAAAGTTGAAATATTGGTGAGGTCTGATAGGTTGAAACGAGGGCGGTTTAAAATTAGCATCTTTCATTGGTGGGACTTGTAATTCTAGTATAATTGATTCGTTCTATAATGCTAGAATCGTTGACGGCCTTTGCACATGCGCAAATCAAATTATAACTTTCACTTCTGAAAGTTCGATTTTCTAAAGTTGAGAACAATGATGTATGATATGATATTTTGAAGATCCAGTGAAAATGGGATGTTCCTCTTTCGTAGTGGAAGTAAAACTGAAAGTTAAATTAAATTACTCACATATAACTCTACCTCAACGAATTGTCATTTGAATTTTTTAATGCCAGTAAAAACATTTTCTCGAAAGAGAAGTGCCACTATTGCCAAGGTTTGTATAGGTATCCACGATCATTCGAAAAAACACTATACAATGTACGAGAAATGAATATTTTCAAGGTCCATTTTAATTAACTTGGTGTTGCAGCAGGCATTGCAGATAGACAAACTACACAAAGCTTTCAACTAATGTCATTATTGTTATTCTTTGTGAATGTCATTCGCCTGTGTGGAGGTTGAAATTAATTGCTTGCTTTTAATAAATTCTTTTGAGAACTATGTAACATAAATGCCAATTATAAAACAATTATAGTAGAAATCTTACTGAAAACTGTAAAAGTATTTTTCAATGTGGATTTTTATCGAGATTCAACTAGTTCTATTCAATTCAAGTTATGTTTCACAGGGATTCTTGAAAATAAACAATTATAGAAAGACTTACTGAAATATTTGCGACACTTTGGTTAGAAAAATCAACTGGCCCTGAGCGAGAGAGACCGATGTCAAAAAGAGTTCGATGCTGTTTCTGATAAACCGAAAACGTTTCATGTTTGGAAACCATAGACTTCGAAGTAGTTTATCTGGGTTCTTTAATGTATTATATTCATTCGGTATTTTGATAGTAATATCGAGTCAAAGTTGTATAATTGCATGGTAAACGATGAGATTGTGAGATTTTGTGTGAATGTTGAAACTTTTTGTAGAGATCAATAATCACACTAGCAACAAACTAATAATATTTGCATTCAACGAGGGTTCCGCTAACAAGGTTAGGTTAGGTAGGGAAGGGTAGGGGGTAGGGAAGATAACTAATATAAAATCTAAGGATTATGGTTACATATTTATATACCTAACAATCTGAGGTAGTGCAAAAACTATGAGCAATTCCAAAATGGCAACTGATGTTTTTTTTTCGTAGGTTTTTTTCACATACCAAGTGTAGAAACAGGTATTTTTCTTTTTGCGACGGCATTTAGGTGTTGGGTGCTGAAGATACCATATTCGCTTGTCCGAGTGTGGAAATATATTGCACCTTGACTTTTATGAGCTCCGAGCTTTGAAAATCCAATGAGTAAAATTAGAACGCCTGAATCTTCCATATGAGCAACGCAAGCTAACGATGACTAGTAATCACCTGAAGACAATTGCAATTATAGCAATCGGAATGTCGCAAGTCGACTCAAACTGTTCAATTATTTGCCAATAGGTACAATCAGCAATACTTCGGTTTTCATAATGAATATTTCCAATATTTTTCATTATCAACAACTTTCAAAATCAGGATTTTGAAAATGACTTTTCTATTATCTTATTTATATTAATTATCGATTTGAATTTTCTCATCTTTCGTTTTTTTTTAATCAGTTTTTTGATATTTTCGATGTTTTTTTTCTATTTTTAGTGTATTGACTTTAGCGCAGTAGTGCGGAAAGTACTAATTGTTACTTTCTAACCTGAAAATTGGTAAGAAATGGGCACATTTCCGAATGATTGTGAATAAACATATTTTTTCTTCGAACGTCAAACAATGATGACATTACTTATCTAACTTGATCCTGCCAAAGTTTGATGTCTCCGCTGGCAGCAGTTTTTTTTTGTCATGGCAACAATATGAAATATGTCACAAAGCAACAATACAAATGTCATTAACAACAATTAAACATCATTTTCATTTATAGTAATATTGAAAGTACAATTAGTTAATGAAGCATTTTCAAAATTGAAAGCGTGCAAAAATGTTCCCGACTCTTGATACGCATTGGTAATTGTTGATAATACTGATCGTCGAGCACAACTTTCAGCAATCATTCCCGATGTTGGCGAATCATGAGGGTTTAAAATTTTCTGAGCATTATCGTTCTTATTTCTTATTGAATCCTCTATGTATCCTTCGGCAACCGTGCTTGATTTCCAGCCCCCATGTCGTTTGAGGCATTCTAGATTTCCGCCTCCATCAATTAAAAGTGTTGCTGAAGTTCGTCGTAAACAGTGACCCGTGTATGCGCTTGCATCGTTTAAATTTAAATAACTAGCTACTTTTTGGACTACTGCGCTGATCGAATGTATTCCCATGACGCTTCGGTAACACTTTCCATTTTGGTACTTTATAAAAAATCGGTTTTCTGTGAAATTTTCAGGCCGCAGTGATGCATACTTTTTATACAGTTTAATTTAAATTTGACCAATTATCGTAAAAGATCTAATTTGTCGTGTTTTACTGTCTGGGATTTTGATAATTATTACATTTTCTTTATCCTCAATGTCCACAGTCTTCATTTTTACCAATTCGTCGCATCGACAGGCGCCGGTAACCCCAATTAACAAAACAATCTGAAATATTTTTATAATTTAGTAGAGTATACTACATGCTTTGCAATATAATTTATTTTACCTTTAATCCTAGATACAACTCATCTGGCGCTTCAAACAAAAATTTATCAAACTCGTCTTCAGTGAAAACTTTAGACTTCTTTGCAGTATATCCTTCGCTTGTCTTTTTCAGAAAGGCACGTAACTTTAAAAATTTGCTTATATCTACATTTTTTCTAATAACTAACTCGGATTTTATCATAGAGTATCGTGACCACATTGGAGAAGATTTCCATTTATTTTCATTTTCCATTATATTAAAATATGCCAGTAAAACGTCTTCGGTAACTTGGCGTACTCCTCTTGTATCGCACCACTCTTGGAAGTGCTTGTACGCTAACCGATACTTTATTCCGGATTTGGAGGGCCCCAAACGTGCTACTGCATCATTAGCCGCTGACTGAATTTCGTTTAGGTTTTCCATTTTCGCACTAAATTTGCGCTTGCGGTTGCAACAACAATTAGCTGTCTTTAATAACATAAAATAACTGTCAAACAACTGTAACCAGGGAGACGCAAATCCCACCGACGAATTAATTATTTTAATTTCTAACATCTAGACGACTTTGATAGTTGTCACAGTTAATTTCGAGTGAAAATAGCGTATTATGGTTGAAAATTGCTACGTTTGAAGAAAAAATAGTATACTTTATTCGGCAAAGAAGCGACTTTTCTTGACTTGCCCTCTATTACGCGCCTCACTTCGTTCGGCGCGTAATATCGGGCGCGTCAAGAAAAGTCATGCTTCTCCGCCTCATGAAGTAATATACTATTTCCGCATATCTCTATCCGAAGTATACATTTCCTGGCCTCATTGCAGGGAGAAAAGTCGTACTTTCCCTCACTAGGGAGGAAAAGTAAGAGAGACGTTTGATACGTCATCGATGATATTTCTTATAAGGCATTGACGACCTAAATTATATTCTATCATACAAGTATGAATGAATGAACCTAATCTAACCGACCCTAACCGAACCTAAACCAAGCTAAGCTAACCAACCTTAACCTAACCTAAATCATATTCTATTCGAGTATGAATTTCACCGTTCATTTATAGAACACCTTGTAGTTTGCACAATGGTACAAATCAGTAGAGAAGGTTAGGTGTTTTCGAGAACTGAATATATTGAAAAAATAAAACGTAAACGTCAAATATTAAAATGAAGCTACAGCAATACGCTGTATCCATGATTTCGCAAAAATTTTCTGCACGCTTCGTAGCGCAAAGTTTTGATGAAACAGACATTGTTCATGATAGATATAAAGGCAAATGTAGGTTTTGGCTCGAATCCGGCGTCAAGGAATTTTCTTTAATCTTTTTTTATATTTTTTTTGTAGGTTCTTCTAATTTTGAGAATTTCAGGAGCATGCTATACTGTATCTACTTCTTAGTTTTAGTTCTTCAATGAATTTTATGTTAGTTTCATAAATACATATTTTTAAAATATGACTTATTATTCGAGGGAGGCGGAAAATTCATATGAATAACATGAGTGAAAAGTGCCTTTTCCTCCCTTGAATAATTACTGTCCTCCGAAAAGTAGCACTTTGATCCCTTGTTATACAAATAGCTATTATATTATTCATCGGTCGTCCAACAATACACAAACCAATTTTTTTGTCCCTCAACAGCCACAAATAATAATAAATAAAACAACGAACCTCTGCGTCGGCGCCCGAGCCGCCTTCGCCGCGTTCAAACAATTGAAGAGCTGCAAGCCGAGCGCTGCTTATCGCACGGCCAACTTGACGGTTTCAGTAACGCGTCGGCATCCGCATCTGAAGGGGTATTTCACCCGATTTCCACCGATTCACGTACTCGCGAATTGTCGAAAACTTTTCGAAGTTCCAGCTCGAGGTTTCGCACTCGATTTTGTGCGATTTCAAGACTTTTCGAAGTCGTTTGTGTCGTTGTTGAAGAACTTTTCACGGTGGTTGAGTTTGCGGAATGTTCGACTATTGTGGTTTTGTGACATGTGTGTAGTGTTTGTTTTGGGTACTTGGTGAATAACTTTGGGACAGCAGGAGAGATGATGAGGCGTCTTGGGATCGTTTTTGGATTAGTTTTCTGCTTGTTTGTCAAAGGTGAGAAATGACAATTGCATTGATTATTTCGTTGATGGCTAATTTGCCTTTTTTGTTGACGATTAGGCAAATTTGTTGTTTCATTTGCAATTATGGAAAAAAGTTCCTCAAAACTCCTTTCTCCCCTCAAAAATTTCTAAATTTTACGAAAATATTTGTGGCCTCTCAATATCGATAACAGTGGCGGATACAAGGGGTTGAAGAAGATAATTCTCCTCCCCTGTCACCCTCTCTGTTCAATTACTGATATGTCTCGAATTGCCCCCTTCTTTGCTCAATACGATTAAAACTGTCATCAGCTAATGTGTGCTCATTTTTATCTTCCACGTAATATTTTATATCAAGTTGTTACTTTTTCTTAAATACTTATGTTTGAAAAAACCTTATTTTTTTTTGGCAAACTGGATCCATCACTGATTTCCAAATTGCAATATCAAATTGAATGCTTGAAATGTAAAGGAAAATATATAGTAAACGATATAGTAAATTTTTGCATATCCAGGCTCAGTAGCCTCAATCAAAACCCCTTTTCGTGGGGTTTCATCAAAAATTCTGAAGAACTATTTGAGGGAAATAAATAGGTTTATTTCCGGAATATAAAACATATCAAAATGAATATTTTTACGAAAACGTTGATTCCTTCTTATAGTTTTTGAATTTTCAATTCTGACCAGTAGGTGTAAAAAAAAACCAATAAAACTTTGGAACTATTTCATAAAAATAATCAGTTGAAGTACCACGTACGCCACTGAAAAATTTGAAAATCTCTTTTTTCTCTTCACCATTCGACGAAAAAGACGATTCGGAAAAGAATTTGAACTGAATCGATAAACTGGCCCACAAAGAGCTCTTTCTAGATGGATATACCTGTGGGGTTTCATTTAGAACTTTTTTGTCGCTTTTCAGCCTTTTTCAGGAGTCATAACGTGAGAATTATTTCAATTCTGCAACCTCAACGCTCTGCATGTCCATAACGGCTTAATCATCAAGATAAATCTGCCGTATGAGTTTCTATTCTATGACACCCTGTATAAATGCCGTCATTTTTCCAAGCGGGAGAAGAATAATGAAAAAATAGTACCTAAGGAGTTTCAGGGATACTTAGAAAGTATGAATAATATTATGAAAGATGAAAATCAACGCTGGATTTCGTATCACAGTATTTTTACCGATTTTTACTCATACAATTTTTATCGAAACATTTCAGCTTTCGATTTCCATTGGAGGCTCGAAAGGAAGGTTTTTATTGATATTATAATCAGGGTTGGGCTGATTGAAATCAAGTCACGATTAAAATCATGATTTGAATCGCTTGATTTTCAAAATTAAAATCATGATTCAAATCAATTTTTGTTTTTTTTATTCGGAACCAGATAACAACATAATATTTTCTCGAAGATCAGGAGGAGTATCTGCTTTTAGCAAAAAGAACAAAAAAGAAGTACCTAATTCCAAATTCTCAAACTAAACGTAACACCAAGCGTACCTAACACCTAAATTTCATTACTGTATATTTTCAGTCTATTCATTTTCGTTATACAATTTAAAGAAAAACACGAGTTATCCTTTTTTTTCCTATACCTAGTCTGTTTCTGATATCCGAGTGTACAACTAGCGAAATGCGTGAAATTGTTGGGCAACGTCAATTTATAGGTCGAGAAGGAAAACAAGCCTCGACAGGAATATTCTTGCAAAAGGCACAAAAAACGCGTTCGTGTTCATGCCTCACTCGGCACCGTATAGCGAGTGTATAGGACAGAAGGAGAACAAATCGCGACAAGAATTTTCTTGCAAGAAGCGCGACAAATGCGTTGTCAGAAGTTTTTGAGCCGCAAATTGTATTAAAATTTTTAGACTTATACATTAAAAAAATCAACAATAGTTTCAAAGAATCAAAATGTTCAAATTTTATATTCAAATTTAAAAAATGAAAAAAGTAAAAAATCTAATAAATCGTGATTTTTGGAAAAAATCAATGATTTTAGATTTTTTTAATACAAATCAGATTTTGCTCCACCCTGATTATAATATTATAAGTCGTAGACTAGGTACATGCAATTATTCCACTCACAGGTGCACTGGCTACCGTGAGCTAACAGATGTTCAATTATTTTTTATTTTCACATTTCATTGTAACTTGCTAAGTATCTCGCATAACATTCCAGAAATGAACATTATTATTATAACACTGTTTATTCCCTCATCGTATTATTTTTTTGAATAGGAATTCCGACATTCCTATTCTAACGGTCTTCGTACTGAGAAAATAATGTGTATTATTATAATTTGCTACAGCTGATGACTAGGAGTAACTCAACTCACACACACCCATAACAGCTTTCGGTTCGCTCTAGACTCACGCAGGAACCATGCTTCATGAAACATCTAGACTTGATTTAATGAAATGGTTCACAGCTGTTATTACAAATGAATACTTTGTGATATATGGTTGTAGAGACGATTTCCATATGAAACGAAAAGAATCAAGATGTCTAGAAATAACAGTGGTAAGTATTTCCTATTTGGTAAAGTATTTGGTGCTAATCGAGGACAAATAGAAGAAAACATCTTAATGATCACTATACATATATAAATATAGGTTCGAATATAGGTAAGTTCGTATATTCACAAACATACAACATTACAATTTGAAATAAAATCAAGTTGAAATTGTTATGTTCAAACTGACGGTAGCTTGTCATCTCGTTTGTCATACAGGGGTCACAAAATTCAGTTCCATACAAAGTGCCCAAAAATATGCTACATAAATAACAGAAGATATAGAAGATATTTGGAAAATGTATATTTTTGTGGAGAGAAGGAACTTTTTTCTTCTCCAAGTCTATGGGAAAAATACTCTTTGAAATAAGTGACATAAAAAATTAGATCACATCAAGGATCACATGTTCAATTTGCATACAAATCACTCGAAACTTGAATCAAACAGATACCATTTACTCTCTCTCTCTCACTCGTTCTCCTTCGTTAGAAGTCCTTCAGCAAGTAGGCCTTGTAACCAACTCCCTGCCCCTACCTCAAGAGCAGCATGATTATTCGGGGTTTTGCAACCATAAAGTCTCAACAAAAAAAATTAAATGTTCACAGTGACTTCGGCCGCGTAGCACTTCCACCTTTATTTTTGACATTAATGCTATAATGAAACGTAATCGTTGCATTTTCTGGTACTCAAAATATAGGTTATAATAAATGATATTGTAATTTCACCGAATATTTTCCTCAGATACAAAATGTCCCATAGGAGCAATGCAATTATCGAAAATTTACAGCGGTAATTGCATTGTATCAAGTCACCATAACAACACATTTGAAACCGAATCGCTAGACGTCAGTAAACAACACAAATAAATGTCAGATAGACTTCAAAAATAGAAAAACATTTCGCGTTTAGGTGAGTACTCCATACAATCTATAGAGGAAAGTATAAATGAACAAAAAATAACATCTTCTTGAGAATTTCTTTATTCGTGAAATA
Source organism: Zygogramma bicolorata (assembly GCA_032362365.1). NCBI lineage: Eukaryota > Metazoa > Arthropoda > Insecta > Coleoptera > Chrysomelidae > Zygogramma > Zygogramma bicolorata. The sequence goes on from JAVJAQ010000634.1 coordinate 28,136, forward strand.
TTCCAATGAATTACATTCGTGCATAAAAATGACCAGATAATTTTGTATTCAAGCGTGATATCTTATCGTATCTTATACGAATCGCATTCGGCTATTTTCATATTTTGTAAAAGATCTCTCGTCCTTCGGACTCGGGCACTTTCGCCAAAATATGAAAATAAACTTGCAATTTCTAGATATCACGCTTTCTTGCAAAATTATCGGTAAATTTTATGCACTTGTGCAATTATAACCGAGAATTTCACGATCAATTTTTCTTATCTCAGCCATATATAAATAATTTGAGATGATTTTCAGGCATGACGACTCTAAATGTGATTTTTTTTTTAAATGAAATGAGACCGCAATGTCAGAGATGATGCATTCTGGCGACCTTGTTAACAATAATTATTTCACGAAGACTTGCTTTCGAATAAATGTTTGAATACGGTCTTCAACGTCACAATTTAAAAGTATTCCATCGTTTTCATTATTCAATAGATATGTACCTCATAACGTGACATGATGAGCAAATTAGCCTTCATCTTCGTCTATTTGAGAGTCCATCGAAAGTGGACTTTCATATTTCATATTCTGTTCCATCACCGTTTCGTCAGCCAGTCTTCTCGTGCCTTTTTTTCCTGCTTTTTCCAGTATCTGTACTTACAAGAAAGCTGATCCGTCCCACGAGCCGTCCCAATAGGAAACGGGTAGGTTGTGTGATTTTCAAGTAATTTTCTTGCTTTCACATTGTTATCAACAAACAATATTGATGATATACTAATTCGATGATTATCCAAATGCACTACTGAAATTGAAAAATTTTTGAACATTACATATTCCCACATATGGGAAGCTATCATAAGTCTTCATCATCATAATGATATTTTGAAAATGGCACTTCGCCAAGAATTTCATTAGGGGTCATACCAACGAATTTTACTGTGCCAGAATACACTTGAAATTATAAGTCATCATCCGAATACGATTGCATTTACCAAATATCGAAAGTAAAACACTATTGCCCTATAATCAACAAACCATATTCATGACATACCTACCAATTCCTTGATTATCCAAATTTACTGGTGAAATCAAAAAAAATCTCAACATAAAACAAATATTCATGAGGATGCTTGAAAACTGGCTTTAAATCAAATATTCTAAAAATGAACACTTTGTTCAGGCCAGCCTCAACTCACCTACACTGTAGGTTGACGGACTAACACCTATTAGAAAACAACTACTCCCCTGGCTAATACCACGTAGGGCATTGGATTACATCCAACAGGTGTTAGTGTAGGATTCTTCACAGAAAAAATTCCACATATGCTTTTGGCGATACACCACCAGAATTGATTTTCAATTATTGGGACGGGACACACTTGCAGACCGGTTTCGGTCTATTTGGCCCGGAGAATAATCATCTTTAGGAAATTACAACCTCACCGTTTTATGGTGTATGATTCTTGAAACAGAAACTTAAAGATACAATAAACGATGAGATCAATTACTCTAACACCAAACTGATATTGTTTGCACTCGATGCGCGTTTCGCTAACAATGTTACCTTATTCAGAAGAAGACAATTGATGAAATGCTAATGATTATGATCTCAATACCTAATAGCTGAAGTGAAGAGTTCTGGAAGTATTTGAAAAAAAAATTCAACTTATCCACAGTATTTTATAAAATAACTTCATTTAGTAATATTGATCAAGGCCAAGACGTCAGAATGGCCTCGCTTTCTATTGCTTGCCACAACTGTTATAACCTCCACTTCAGAATGTGCTTGTTATTGATGGCTCGCCCCGTATATAAATCTGAGCAAATCCCCCGGAAACTGTTTTGCCGCAGGGGAAGTACGTGGCCTTTCGACCCCCTTGAAAATTACCCTGTTTACTTACGGGCCAGTCAAGACGAGGTAAAATACGAGCGGCACAGGATGAAATATAATTGACGAAATTCGTAACCAAGCAAATATAGATCACGGTTACCTGGAGAGGAGATCCCAGAATACCGAACAGACCAGCGTTGCCAGGTGGAATTTTGACAATGGGGAATTGACCATATGAATTAAGTTTTGGTTGCACATGTTTTTGTTATTTAATAGTTAAATGAAGGATAGATGTCGCAACCTAAAATTTCTAGAATTCTGACTTCAAATCAAAAAATCAATGGCAAAGTGATTTATTGAATATATTTCGAGATATTTCCCGCTTGAAGAAGTTTATTTTTCTCAAATTCTAATTTGTCTGAATGCCGTTATCATTTCATCAATTAATTATACAGACACTAATTCATCTATCTTACTGTTGACGTTGATATTGTGGTTTAGTGGTTTTCCTGGTCTACTCGTAAGGGGGTAGATTAGCTAAATTACCGAGTAGATTACTGTATTGATGGAGATACTCGTGGAGATATGTATTTGAGTTCTTTATAAAGACTCCATCATGAGAGTCGAAACGTCGAACATTTCAACAACTCGCACCCGAAAGGACTATTTTCAATAAATCAACAATCAAAAAGTTTCAGAATCGCTTGAAACATTTTTATAATGCCAATTTTGTACATAATTTTTGTTGATATGTGACTGAGGAAATTTTGAAGATCAAAATTATTTTTCAAAATATAAAATTTTTCAAAATAAATCATTAAGTACCTAGGCATTTCATTGATAAGGAAAAGAAATCATGATTTTTTTAATTTTTATCAAAATTTTCTCATCAATTCCATTTAAGACAAATATCCTCCACCAGAAAATTAAACTAAGTTTTCATTGTATTTTTGCCGTAGAATGAAGTGATTCGTGTTTCGAAATATTTGGAAATTTCAATGAATAATCGACATTTATTAACAAATTCACAGTTGCGAATACTATTTACCGGAGACCACCATTTATTATTTCATAATTGGTAGCAATAGATAAAAAGGAAGAGAATGAGCCCAGGAAAAATGATTTACGATAAATCTCTGGAGGAAGTATATTTGTACGGAATTTTATCGAAATATAATAACTTGTGTGGAAATGAAAAATAAAAATCGAAAAACCCATTTTTTCGCATTAATCTCGGTTATTTTGAGGTTATGTGCAGAAGTTATTCATACACGCGTTCTAGATCTTTCTAAGATCTATAACTTTCTCATTGAAACTTTTTTCTAGGACGTCAACTTTCGTCAGGAATTGCGACAATATCGTTTTCACCCTTCTACACTCTCCCAAAATATTTACTTCCAACCCCCAGCTCACGCATTTTTTTTACATTCAGTATAGACCTCTCAACCATTTCCCATCATCAAGTGCTGTTAACAATTTTTTTTTCGTGAAGGTACAGCTTGCCATTTCTCACCAAAAACTCGAATCTCATGAGAAATTTTGAAAAAGGTTTGAAAATTATCTAATATATATTTAATTCGTTCTCCAAATCCACAAAAAATACAAACACCTAACTGACAAGAGAGTCACTCAATATTCCTTTTGCGTATTGGGGCAAATATACCAATTTTTTGTGATTGTTTTTCTTCAACACTAGATGGAATGGTACCACCGTGTTCCCTTTTCGAAATCTTGCTTCTAGGTGAGGCTGGACGACAGCTGATAGAAGGTTCAAAAACTTTTAAATTCTCTCAAAAAATTTCAAAAAGAAATATATTTCAACACCTAAACAAAACACCCCACAAAAACATAATTTTGAAAAGTCTCCACCAAAATCCCACAACGGACCAAACATCCCTAGAAGCGAGGAATCTTCCCCACACCTGGCAACACTGGAACAGACCGACCCACGGACGTAATTACAGGAACCACGCTTGCTTGATGGAGGACCCCCACGGTAAACTACTCGGGCTGGTGCTCCACCGTCAAATAAGTCACTCTTGGTTAATTTGCGAGACGCATATTAACTTTGAACGTTCGTAATAACGTTGAAGTGCGGTCGCGAGGAAGGAAATCATTCTTATTAAAAATTTTAACGTCTTGCGGGTGGGTGCGATCCACTCCTATTTCCGTTCATTGGGAAATTCGGTGATTTGTTGGTAGAAATTGATCTGGATGAGGTTCGCCAACGATTCACGCCTGAACAGAATCCATTTGTGGAGTATAAATCACCAGTTGGCCATCACACAGTGATTTTTAGTTGAAAAATTTCATAACTCTTGAGTTGAATATTTGGCAATACTTCATTCGCTATGGGCATCTTTTTTTTTACTTTTTTTTGTGGAACTTACGTAATTCGGTCTCCTCTGCGAAAAATCCAGATGGAACTTTCAGCGGTCTCGTATATTTTCGGAGATACAGGTCCATTTTGTTGTGAAACTTCACAAATTCTCACATCAAATTTCTGTTGTTTGAACACACAAAATTCGTCCTTCAAATCAAATACCACTCTCATTCACTCGTTTTCAACATTTTCAAGCAGAAAAAACCATTAACCGGTATCTGCGAAAATATACCACATCGCCAAAAATTTAATTTGGATTTTTTGTAGAGCAGACCGAATTACGTAAGTTCCAAAAAAATTCAAAAAAAGTGCTCATAGCGACCGAAGTCTTTATTGAAATTTATCGCCTGACGGGCTTGAAAAGCGGTAGAAAGTGATTTCAGGGGTTAAACTTCTGATTTATTTGTGAGTTCTTCTTTTTTGTTCTGCGATGATATGTCTGCACTGTGTGTTTGCTCAACGAGTTGCCAAACTTAATCAAATCAATACAGTAGTAACTACCTCGGTAAATACAAGTTTAATGACACTTTTGCCATCTGCTATACTTCTGTTTGCTACCAAGTTTCAAGTATCATTCCTTCGAAAATCGCATCATATGAAAATCATTTGTCTCATAACACCTTGAAGAGAACAACCTCGCTTGTATCGACGTTTCATCTTCGATGTATCCCAGTTCTATATATGGAAACAATTTCCCACAAGAGTCTTCCTCCATTGCGTTCTCGCCGGACAAGGAGGGTTGAGCAATCATTTGGTTTATTGTTAGTTTTTTACTTATGTTCTCCCATGATATTTCTGTTCTATATATTTTCCAAACTCGATCGTACTAGAGCAGTAAATACCAAGTTCATTGACCACATTTGCCATCTGCTATATTTTTGTTTGCCTCCAAGTTCCAAGAATCATTCCTTCGAATATCTCATCATTTGAAGATCATTTGTCTCATAATATCTTCATCTTGTAACGAAGTTTCAGCATCAATGTATCTCAGTTCTTCATATGGAAACGATTTCCCACAAGAGTTTTCCTCAATAGCGTCCTCGCTGAACAAGGAAGTAAGAGCAATCAATTATTTTATTGTTAGTTTTTTACTTATGTTGTGCAATGATATTTCTGTACTAAATCTAGCTATCTGCTATATCTTTGTTTGCCACCAGGTTTCAACTAACCATTCGTTCAGATAACTCTTCATCTGAACATAATTTGTCACATAACATCTTTAAGAGAAGAACCTCGCTTGTAACGAAGTTTCAGCATCAATATATCTCAGTTCATATATATGGAAACAATTCCCCACAAGAGTGTTCCTCCATAGCGACCTCGCCGAACAAGGAAGTTAGAGCAATCAATTGGTTTATTGTTGGTTTTTTACTTATGTTGTGCAATGATATTTCAGTACTACATCTAGTCATCTGCTATATCTTTGTTTGCCACCAAGTTTCAACTAACCATTTTGTCAGATAACTCCTCATCTGAACATCATTTGTCCCATAACATCTTTAAGTGAAGAACCTCGCTTGTAACGAAGTTTCAATGCATGTTAGTTCTATATATGGAAACAATCTCCCACAAGTCTTCCTCCATAGCATCCTCGCTGAACAATAGGCCGCAAATTCGGTTAAAACGACAATGCACGCGCTGGGGAAATCCATAATTGAAACTAGCTGCAAAGTGGGTGGGCTTCCGTAGATAGTGTGCAACAAGAGTGGCCGGTGCACTTGAAGTTTGCGGTGGTCGCAGCCCCAATCAGTTCTAATTAAGGACCGTGGTCGGGCTGGTGCAACGCTCCGACGCCGGCGATTCTCCACGAGGTAGCGTTGCAGCCTGCAGTGTCCCCGCAGATGGCTGATGCGACCGCAACAAACTTCGACGGCACGTCCGGCATGATTATGGTCGTTATCACGGCGTTCCCAGCGAGATTCGACGGGAGGTGAGGAACGAGATTAAATTTGTACTGTTTAGATTCCAGAGGCAATCTGTTTAGCAAGTTTGGAGGTACGGATTTGGCGGCGTGAACACTGGATATGTATGTCGTAAAGGGGGATAGAATCGATGTTTATCGAAAGTAATACCAGAAGTCAACAGACAGGGTTTTACAGTGATGAAACGTTTCGTCCCGAAAGCGATAAAACTGACAACTGCTAGTCTCGAAATTAACATCTGGATTTCATTATTATCGAATCATACGTGATACTTTATGATACCTTAGATACACTGGTGTTTTCACTCCATATAAAAGATTGTGAGCAAATCAGAAGACCGATCTGGCTTACTTGATCAAGAATTGATGACGTAGACCGTGGTGATAACTCAAAAAATTCGCCAGGTCTCGTCACTCTCGCAGTTGAGATGATAATCATGTGCACGTCCTGTGTTGCCAAGTGGCTATGTCGTTGCGGTCTGTGGTCTATGTGTTGAAAATATTAGTTGATTGTTGATATTTTCATTTGAGCAATATAATATCGTGATCTCGATTTAAAAGCTCGGTTTAGAAGTAGTATCACAATTCAGCCGGATATTATTCACGTTAATGATTTGCTCGAGAAAACATCTTGTTCAATACATAGTTTTGCGGACGACAGTACTCTTCATAGCAGTTTCTCTTCCAGAGTCCCTATACCAGCTCGAGAAACAAAAATTCAAAGAAACATTCACCTCAATAAAATTAACGACGACTTGGCAAAAATAAAAGAATGGGGTGAGATGAACTTGGTGGAATTTAATACTACGAAAACCCAGGCATGTCTCTTCTCAAGAAAAGTTGATCTATCATCATCAAATATTCAGATGTCAGGAGTAACTATTCCTACAAAATCATGGGAAAACCACGTGAGATCGATCGCTGAAAGTGCTTTCCAGAAACTTGGATTTCTATTTCGTGCGAAGAATTATTTCACTTCTCGTCAGCTTCTAATGATCTACAAGGCTCAGATACGACCTGTCTTGGAATATAGTACTCATGTGTGGAGTTCGGCACCAAAACATTCATTGAGGCTTCTCGATTCCATTCAGAGAAAGGCAATTCGTCTTGTTGGTGATTCTTCGCTCACAGACTTGCTCACTTCATTGGAACATCGTAGAAGGGTCGGAGACTTGTCTCTCTTCTATATATACTTTCACGGTCGATGCTCTTCCGAATTGTTATCAATCGTTCCCCGCTTGGCAATATCTACACGGATGACTCGACGAGTAGAGAATTCCCTCCCCTTTGTTGTGAATTTGGAAACCTGTCGAACCTCTCTTGCTCAGGGATCTTTTTTCAATAGAACATCTGAGGTTTGGAACTCCTTGCCAAGAGAGGTTTTTCCTGAGGCTTACCAACTTCAGAAATTCAAAGTAAATGTTAATTCGTATCTCATGTCCCTTGATTCACGCGGTGTTCTTAGGAAATCACAGGGCTCCCCTTTCGTTTGAATCTGCATATAAAAAATGCGTGTGAGCGAATAGGAGTGAGAATTGTGATCAAATATCATGGATATGTGCATGGATATGTGCTCCTCAACTCCTCAAAGACTGCCCTTGCACTTAAAATGATTCCAATCTGGTTTAGTGTCGGGTTTAAACCCCTGGTTATTGGACTATTGCTTGGCCACACCGACAGACATAACCAGTTGATAGTTTTTGTTATGTCGGTAACGGGGGGTTGACCACTGAGAAAAAATGTGTACACTGGAATTCCCGTATACCGGAATTCCCTCGGAATTCTCCAAAATTCCTCGAAATTTCTACAAGAAAAATATGTCAATTTGAAGAAATATCGATGAAATTTTAAAGCTAAATGACGGAATTACTGGGAATTCCGGGAAATTCCGGGGGAATTCCGAGGAAATCCGACGAAATATGAAAGATATATTTCGGAACTTTCGTACAACAGTTTTTTTGAGATTTCTGAATGGAACATAAACTTTAGACTTTTAAGTAGACCATGTAATGATTATGACCCAATCTGAATAATATCGGATTTTACATATCAAAACTTTTCACATTTTCATTGAGGCTGGTATTTATTATATCGGAAACAAAATAAATCATCTATATAATGCAAGTCACAATCGTATAATAAAGGGAACGGATCGTCTGATTCCACTCAGGTTTGTTTTATTAGCATCATTTTTCCTGATATTATTTTCAACCGCTTTATGATTACGGGATACTCAATCTGTGGAGAAAATCCTTTTAATACGTTTTTGTCATCGCTTACATAGCGAAAATAAACTGTTTCCCAAAAACGTATATACCATAATATCAAACATTATTGATAATCCTTCAACATTACCTACTAGGAAAATAAAAAAATATTTTTCACCGGTGTGTTCACCCTGTATAAACTCAAATGAGAACAGTTGACACTGAAGCACAATATATCCGATCATCTTTTTATTACAAACGGATAAATTATATAAAACCGTCCACATAACATGATGGAGCTGCAAAGAAACTCCAGAAATCATACAAAGACTGCAGTCATTGACTATATAACTCAGATCGTATAACGCGAGCTATAATCGTCTTATTTCAATTTCAGTAACCGTTGGCAACAATGTAGAAAACCTGTGTTTTGTCTGCCAATTATGATCTAGTGTCTCTTCCACAATCAAGTGCGTCCCTTCGTCTTGTAGAGTGAAATTTCAAGACACGTCATTTTTGAAATATTGAGGAAAATAATGGCAGTCGCAAAGGTTGACCACAAAAACAAACACACAAACTACGACACAAGGTTTTTTGGGCTGTTTCACATGTTCAATTCATATATATTCGATTCAGAATGAGGTACTATTTCATTGAAATAAGTTATCGGATTATTTGAAAAAACTACCCCCAACCATACCCCACTCGAGGCCGCACAAACTATGAAACAAAGTTTTTTGGGTTGTTTCACATGCCTTATTTATGTAATTGAATCAGAATGAGGTACTATTCCACTGGAAGAAGTTATTGACTCATTTGCAAAAACTTCCCCAATACACCCCTCCAGGGACATATCAGATGTCTATCAGTACATGAAGATTGTTGTCATAAGGCTTATTTGTCGCTAACAAAATGTATTTCAAATTGGAAATCTGCCACAGACTCTTTCGAAACAAAGGTCCTAACTTTCTTCGTCCAGTGGAAGTGGATTACTCCACACCGGTGTTTCGTTCCTGAATTATGATTTTATATAAATACTGAAATTTTACTGTATACTTTTTCATTATTGCGCAAATGAATTGAAGTTACCTAATAATAATCCCTACAGTTTCTTTAGAAATTTTTCGAAATTCCCTCGAAACTCCCCTGGAATTCCCTCGGATTTCCTATCAATTGTACACCGGAATCCCCATGTGGTCAACCCCTCGGTCGGTAATATCAAGAAAGTAGTCTTATTCCATCGGTATGTAATTCCTTTCTGAACATAATTTCCAAATCACACAATTCATAGAAAAAACTACCGAGCAAAACGCGGTCATCCAGGTACTACCTACTCAATTTTTCACGCCGCTATCATTCACCTAACCCAAAAATAACCCAACTGCGCCGACGCTGACTTGACCCACGCAACTCGTCGAACCATCACAGATCACCAAACACCGAATTAGTATTCGGATAAATAGTGCTACTCGCTGGAAACAAAACACGAACGAAAAAACAAGAAAGCGTCTGAATCGTACGCGACGAAAAAGCATCGCGAGCGGGCGGATGTGCTTTTTTATAATTAGACGTGAGAGCTGAAGGCATCCAGATGGGGTGCTTGCCAGTGTGCACTTGCATTCGTAGGTATTTACATATTCAAGAGATACTCAGACTTGCTCTGTGTTGTCTCTCTCGCGCTTCTTTTATAAAAACGTTTTTGATGTATTTCTCCTCGCGTACGAAAAGGCGGCTTTTAATCCGCGAATAGCACGCTGGAATTCAATTGAGAAATGCATCGAGTGGACTGGAATAAATATTTTCTTGGAGGGTTTTTGATTGCGCGCCGTTTGAGCAAAGTCGAGTTGATGACTTGAAAGACGGAAATACAAGCTCTCGAAATGCTCATTTCGGTTTCCTTGGGAGTGAAGGAATATATGAGAAGAGAGAGAACAGGAACAATATCGGACCTTACCACGTAATTACCCAGACACGATGACAAATGCAGGCGGACCAACGAAGAAAGTGGGAGGGGCCCAGATCAAAGATACCATCAATGATCACCCTTATATATTGAGAAGTAGAACTCGAATTAATTAGTCGAGTTCGGAGATCGAAACTCAAGATATCACCTAGAAGATGGCAAATGAGACTTTGCCGAAACGTTGTGAGAATTATCCTTCAGAGGATCAAAACCACAGAACACGGAATGAAACCCGAAAAAACAACGCATCATACTTCGTCCGTGAGAATCTTCATGCTAACATATATATATATATATATATATATATATATATGTAGAAATTGATGTTTTCACGGATCTTCGATATACAAGATGAATTTTTCTGGGTTTTTATCTGTTAGGTATTTTCTGATTTGTTCGACGTTTCGAATTCCATTTTGAATTCATTTTCAAGAACTGTGAGACGAATATCTGTCCATACCGTCCTGGTCAATCACTCCCCTTACGAAGCAACCAAGCAAGAGCTAGCAAAGACTTCAATTGTCTGTTCTCCACGGAAACTGGTATTTATAATGACTCTCCTCAGTCATTATCCGACTGCGTCCGATAGAGAGTCATTATAAATACCAGTTTCCGTGGAGAACAGACAATTGAAGTCTTTGCTAGCTCTTGCTTGGTTGCTTCGTAAGGGGAGTGATTGACCAGGACGGTATGGACAGATATTCGTCTCACAGTTCTTGAAAATGAATTCAAAATGGAATTCGAAACGTCGAACAAATCAGAAAATACCTAACGGATGAAAACCCAGAAAAATTCATCTTGTATATCGAAGATCCGTGAAAACATCAATTTCTACATAATACCTGGATGGGCAGGATGCAGCCTTAATATCGGACGCAGTCGGATAATGACTGAGGAGAGTCATTATAAATACCAGTTTCCGTGGAGAACAGACAATTGAAGTCTTTGCTAGCTCTTGCTTGGTTGCTTCGTAAGGGGAGTGATTGACCAGGACGGTATGGACAGATATTCGTCTCACAGTTCTTGAAAATGAATTCAAAATGGAATTCGAAACGTCGAACAAATCAGAAAATACCTAACGGATAAAAACCCAGAAAAATTCATCTTGTATATATATATATATATATATATATATATATATATATATATATATATATATATATATATATATATAAGCAATATAAGCAATACGCCCCCTATCGACTTTTGCGAGAACACTCAATGATTAGATCGCCATACTCTAGTCTGCATGTGTTTATATGGGGCTGTTGTGTTAACTCTTCAGCCATTTTGGATTTTAATGATTTTTGTGTGTGTTGGAGCTTCAATAGCGATTGTGGAGATTCTCTAGAAGTTTGGAAATATTCCAGTGAAATAATTGGAAGGTTTGCTGCTTTTCATTTATTGTGAGCGTATAATGACTTTTTGTTACTTTCTAATTCTGGATATGAACCAGTTAACCTTTGAAACAATCTCTACGGTATGGGTGATAATGTATAATTTAGTGTGTAATTAGGAAGAATCACATCCGAGGGGTAAACCGGTTTGCAAAATGTGTACACCGTAATGCACCCTATTTGAGTAATGCATATTACTTTTATCACTTTATTAGAGTATTATCCAGATTCAAAAACGATCTGAAAAGTTAAAAATAACGCTTAAAAAAGTAAAAAAGAGTATATTTTGTACATAACATCTTTTTCAAGAGTCTAAACTGTTTAGTTATATCCGTGAGGTCATGTCTTTTCAATGTAAGAGGTCCTGAACCGACTATATCTAATGGTCCATAAAATATATACTGCTTTTCCACGACGTCTTCATCATCCATCTTGGGCCAAACAAACTTGTCAAGTTCAGATTTTAAAAATTTCATTTTAAATTCGTTATTTTGTAACATCTCAGTTACTCTCCTTTTCAGAAAGTTTGGTCGTAATACACTGCAAAATATTTTTCAGTATCAACATTCACAATTCCAGTATTCGAGATTGTTTTAATATTCCCGTCCTCACTTTCAGGAGAAATATTTATGGAATCAACTTATTCCGCTTCCCTCGTCTGAAACCCAACAGAGGAAAGATTTCTTGACAATTTTTTTTTTCGCAATCAGTTTCTATTTCTACAAACCTTTCACCTACATCTATTTTTTTGTTTTTAAAACATTCGCTCCAATCTTTTGAGTCATACTAATTTTTTCTTTCTTCGTGTTTGAACATTACCTACATCGACGTCGAGGTCGACATGATTTTCTTTTTCAACATCTATTGTACCTTGATCTATTTCAACCTCACTTGGTAATCACACTTTGCTAACAGTGTTGAGATTTTAAGGTTATAACGGTTATTTCAAGTCACGTGGTATTTACGCTTGCGTAATTATCCACTAATGCACCTGTTATACTCCAGTAGTGCACCTTTAATACACAGTAATGCACCAGTAATTCCTTGTGATGCACCTTTAATACCAAAATTTTGTATATGTACCTAATGCCCAACCGGTTTACCTCTCGATCACATCCATCAACCAGCTGAAAACTGCCACTTCTGATACTTTATTATTGCTTAAATACATTGAATAAATTTTTTATTTAAGGTATCGTAATAAATTTCTCCAGCTGAGAGTTGTAATTTTCGATTATTTCAGGTGTGCATTAATCATTAAATTATGCAATATTCGTTCAGTAAGCCCGACTTGATAGCAGAAAATCAGAAATCCAAGACTCATCTGGAAACAACCCCGATTCATTCGAATTTTACCATGTTTCGATAATGGAAAACCTTCGAATTTGTTAATGAAATGTTCTATAAGTATTCAAATGTCGATTGAGTCACTTCTTACACAGAAATTAATGAGAAATTGGAAATTTCACGAACAAAAGGAACACGAGAACATCGAAGCTCCATATATACACATACAAATGTAAACATGACATGGACAGTTCCGCGTTTCTCCGCGCTAGCGCTGCGATCTTATTTTCTATCGTGAATAATGTCCAAAGAACACCGCGTGAATCGAGGGACAGGAGACACGAATTAATATTAACTTTAAATTTTTGAAGTTTGTGAGCTTCTGGAAAAACTTCCTCTGGTAAGTAGTTCTTTAAATTTCAGTTGTTCTATTGAGAAAAGTTCCCAGAGCAAGAGATATTCGACAGGTCTCAAAGCTCACAACAAAGAAGTGGGGATTCCGCACTCGTGCGTGAGGGAAGAATCACCAACAACATAGATTACTTTTTTATGAGTATAATCAAGAAGTTTCAATGAACGTTTTGGTGACGAACTCCATACATGAGAACTATACATTGGGGCATGTCCTCAATAAACTATGTTTTCTCAGGCCACAGAGCTTCACTGTACGTAAAACCTATGTCGAGACCTAAGACCTATGTACCTCAATGTTAGATATTGGGACCAATTTTTTCTTGCTGAATATTAGCGATTCAGTTGGGTGTTTCCAACTGCTATGTTTTCTGGTCACTCAATAGACACTTCGATGATTACTCTGGGAAGTATCAGTTTTCTTCTCCTGAAGATGATAACCTTGTTCGCGAAACGAGCGAGTGCAAGTAATGTCAGTTTGGAGTTTATCTTCAGAAAAAGTCTCAACTCTAGTAATTTGCAACCAAAAGACTGATAACCAACCTCAAAGAAACTCAGTGAATATGTTCATCCATCTCGAAATTTTTTTTACAGTTAATGCATGAAATAAATTTCATCTCATTGCCATCACTTTCATTTTGTTTCCTTCTCATTTTTTTGAATTTGGCATTCGTAGTTCATCTCAAATATAAGCAAATTATATTTTTTGATTTTTCACAACTGTTACGAAATGTTCATTTATTATTGGTTTATTGCTGGTAGTCATGCGGAGTCATGAAATATTGTAGTGGTGACAACCACAGGATTAGCGGCAACTATTGCTTCTTGTTCGTGTAAACGTGAATATTCTTTGTTCAAAGATGCATAAACACGATCACTTGTATATGTTTTCAATAACCTCTCCATGCAAACATGACTCTTCAGCCAATGTCACTATTTTTCGGTCATATAAAGTATAAAAATATTTGAAAAATATGGGACATCCTGTAAATAAAGAAACGGTGAATGAATCAAACGAACCCAATTTCGATTTACTGGGCATCATGTGTATAATGAGAAAACACTTATTTTTATCTCTTCTGACATCAAACCCATCAGAAACGATGGATGAATTGAAAAAAAAAACACTTCTCATGCTCAACCTACCGTTTCTGGATGGAATCTTGAGCTCGCTCATGAGCTACAAAATACAGGTCAACATTTCTCAGCCTACCGTTTCGGTAGTGGGATTATCGAGGGGATTATGAGCTACAAAATACGGGACAACCTGTATATGATGAGAAATCATGTATTTCTATCTCGTCCGACATCGCATGTGTCAGAAATGATGTATGTTGAAAGAAACCAACTCAACCTACCTACCGTTTCTGGAGTTGAATCGCGAGCTATAAAAAAGGGATAACTTGTAAATGATTAGAAAATACTGATTTTTATATCTTCCAATATCAACTCTATCAGATACGGTAAATGAATCGAAAAACATAACTTTTCTATCTCGACCGTCACTAACTACAAAGTACGGCAAAACCTGTAAATAAAGGAAAATCACTCAGTTTCATCACTTTCGACATCAACTGCGAAACAACATAAATATCGTATAGGCTCCAACCCAAGTATACATTTTCTGTGTAAGAAGGGTGAAAACAAGAAGTAATCAGTCTAAGTCAGAGTCGGTCATTTATTCATCCTTTATGAGCACATAATTATAATTATACGCGATACAAGTAAAGATACGTCACAATAAAAGTACAAAACTGTATAAAAAATCACAGATGTGCTTGGAAGGCGGATTTCCCTAGTAGTTGAGCAATGAATCAAACGTTTAAAGGTGAGACCTCGTTAATCCTCAGCTGGGCACAAGTTTCGACTTCTTAGGGTTGACGTTCGGGCAAGGGTGACCAAAGATAATCAAAGAGGACCAAAGACAACGAGAAGGGCACCATCAATTTTTGTTATCCCATAGCCATCAACATCGAATTGGCAAGGTACTCTGATAACTTCATAATTTATTTGATAGAATTGCTGAGGTTCTTTTGTATGTTAACACTTTTCTGATCTTTTTTATCAGTCGTCATTTTCAGATCTATAAAACATGAGTGTATTTTTTCACCCTCTTTGGGCTCCTCCCTGGGGCTGCCCCCCTCCTGGGGGCTTTTTTTCTACTTGTTAACCATTTCATAATTTGCTTGTTAGTCGGTCGGTTTGATCCAGAGGTATGTGGCGCTGTCGTAAATCAATGAAATGGCCAACCCTTTCCCGCACAAGCTTTGCCTTCTGGGTGCACTCGAAAGAGTGTTCGATTAAGGAAAGAATAACTAAAAAAACAACCCACTTGGAGTGACTAGTACATATTTCACATCTAATTAAATATTTTCCCTGGTATTTCGATTAACGGCATGTTTGTAAACAGTTCAAAGGAATCTTCATGATATCTCATCATCATTTACTTTTAATTTACTCGAATCACAAGCTGAATGAATGAAGACCCTCAGTAGTAATCAGCTTGAAATATCAAAGTGAATCGATTGATCGCTATTAAGACCTCAATTAATTTTCCAACCCGTACATCGTAGGGACTCAGAGAATCTTAAAGTAAATATTTTGATTGCTTGTCCAGCACTTGCGTTTGTAGACAGTCTGACTGAGTTGTGGAGGAAATGTAAATTTTCTGTCGAATCGGGGAAAGGGTTGGACCCCTTTTATATAAGTCCTGTTCGTGTTCTCATGGAACTTGGTTCAGGATGAGTTCAAAGCAGTTTGACAGTTGACGCGATGTTATATTCAGTGGTTAGAGGGGCTACTACTTTTGATTGGTTTGAAACCGCCCTTCATTCAGAACTCGACCAAGCCTATGAAAGTACAATAACCTCACGCGCAATAACTTTTTTCTACGGATGCTATGCTATACAATGTGCCACTTATCTCATCGCTTTCTTACGTTCAAAATGTAAGATTTCTCACACGGTGAGAAATATCCGCCATTACAATGAGAAATAATTTCTCACTGTTATCACGATAACCCAAATCAGTCATGAATTGTTACATGTCAGATTGATACGACACGTTCTCCATGTTGACATCGCTACGCTGACGATTCATGTGCAATATCCAAGTAACCCATTGTTGGCATTTCCATAACAACAAAACCGAAGCACTGCATGATTATTGCTGTCAACTTACCCAACGAAAATAGTTTTATTGTTGATTGTTACAGTTCGAACAGTTCAGATTTATTAAATATTGAATATAATGGAATACGAAGATTAAGAGTTGGAAAATGCACCTCCAGAAATTCTTCATAAAGCAACAGATGTTTGCAATAATTTGCTACCAAGCACATCGAAAGAAAAATTTGAAATCGCTTACAGAAACTTTATGGACTGGAAATAATGAAAGCCAAAGTAAATTTTTGTTCCGAAAAAACCTTGTCAGTTTATTTTGAAGAGTTGTCAAGAAGAAAAAATCCCTGGTCTCTCCGGTGTTGAGGAGTACCTTAATTATTAAAAACTGTGTTGATATATCCAAAATACGTAAAAATACGCGTATTTTTGAAACGCAAATCTGAAAAATATGCTCCAAAACAGTCAAAAACATTAAGTTCTGAAGAAATTCAACAATTGCACAAGATGCACCTGTTGGAAAGTATTTACCGATAAAGGTATGAATTGAAAATTCTTAAATTGTTATCGAAAAATGCATGTTTGGTTTTGATTTCAAGCTGCTTTAGCTATTGGCCTTCCAGGGGCATGCCGTTGTGATGAACTTCGAAAATTGAAAATTGATGACATGGAAGATCTCAATTCGGCCCTTTTAATAAAATCACCCGATACTAAAACGAAGCTTCCTAGAAATTTCACAGTCACAGGAGAATTGTACCAAATTTACAGAAAAATATGTGTAGCTTCGACCATGCACAAAAGAAACACGTTATTTTTTTAATTTACAAAAATAGCAAATGTACGAAACAACCTGTGGGGGTAAATGAATTTGGCACCATGGCGAAAGAAATAGCGAAATTTCTACAATCACCGAACCCTGAATTATATACTGGCTACTGTTTCCGAAGGTCATCTGCGACTATTTTATTCAATACAGGGGCAGATCTTTTAACTTTGGAACTTTCAACTTCAAAACGCCATGAGGGTTGGAAATCCAGCAACGTTGCTGAATCTTATATCGACAACTCCATAGCTAACGAAATGAAAATTTCAAAAAGTATAGTAGAATCCATTCAGCCTTCAGCGCC
Organism: Zygogramma bicolorata; assembly: GCA_032362365.1. Taxonomy (NCBI): domain Eukaryota; kingdom Metazoa; phylum Arthropoda; class Insecta; order Coleoptera; family Chrysomelidae; genus Zygogramma; species Zygogramma bicolorata. The sequence goes on from JAVJAQ010000634.1 coordinate 45,767, forward strand.
GTTAGAACCTGAATGAACGCAAAAATGCTGTGGAAGCTCAGTACGTTTCCCCATCAACTTCAACTTCGATCGAAGCTAATATTTCAATTACCGAAAACATGTTGAAACAAAACAACCTACCAGGTATTACTTTACAAAATTGTTCAAATATAACTGTTTATTACGATTTTGAATAGAATATAAAGATGAGTTTATGACACACAAAACAAAACAGCGCAACCGTAGAAGTACATTGTACAATGCGTGAAAAAATGACATATTTCTCACTCACTTTATTTGCGGCACTCGCCTTCGGCTTGTGCCAACAAACTTCTGCGCTCGTGAGAAATATGTCTTTTTTCTCTTTGGTTGTACTATTTAGCCATGGGGGTTGGAGATCTAGAACCTTTTCTTTTGTTCACTCCTTATTCACAGAGGAGTTCGAATAATAGTGAAAATGCCCGTGGACAATACAGCTGTCATCTTTAAGAGAACCTCACCAGGATTTTCTCCATGAAGTCGAAGAGCTGTTAAGGAAATTATGGGCTTATTCTTCTAAATCCACCTAGCTTTTACTAAGTATCTTCGAAAATTGTTAAAAGTTGACTGAAGGGCAATAAGGAAACGTTAAATCTGTCAGTGAGACCAATAGCGAAATTTTTATATATTCTCTATTAATTCCACAGTTCAAGACGAAAGTTTAATATATTCTACATGAATGAACAAATAATTGTTCATTATTTTTGCATTATCATCCAGCTGTACTAACAACTTTGCATGAGTAACACGTAGACAACTTAGCTGAGTACTAATGGTTATTTCCTCATGAGACATTTTTTTCTACCATTCACCTAGATTGAGTTAATGTTTAGCACACATATTTCAGTTATGAATGTGTTTACATGCCACTCTCATTGGGTGGTCCAAAACACATCCGTTGAGAGGTCTCAATCTTTAAAAAAAATTACAGAACAATACAAGCCGATGATCCTAGTTATAAAATTTGCTTCCCTGACTATTATGGAGTGTTGAAACTTGAATATTGAGTTAGCAAAGCAAATACTATATGCGCGACAATTGATTTTTTTCATTAACAATTGTCGAATATCATACGACATTTGATCAATACTTTGGGAATTTGAAAAAATAGTTTTTCGATAGGGTTTCATAATAAAATCGATAGTACAAGACAATAACAATTTCTTCTCATCTCAGGCACTTTTTCAACGAAAATAGTGATGACATATCGATACTGACTTCTCGACAATTGCATATTCCGGTTCCTTTCGCGATTTTATGAAAGAATGTTGAAAAAAACAGTGAAAATCCTAGCGGTGTTGCCACATGGTAGAAAACGTAGGAAATATGCGAGGTAAAACATGACAAGGGCGTGATATCCAGGAAATAAAAAGCTTTTTTGGTGGTTCTTCATATGGAATGAACTACGACAATGACTCGACAATTATCTACGATAATAGTTTCGAGATTTGAGTTCCATTAGGAATTTTAGCGAGGTGGCTGTGCTAACTCAATATTAAGTTAGCAAAGCCACCTCTTAGAAAAAAAAGTATAAGTTCGACAATTATTTCCTTACCACGACAAATTCTCAACAATTATACGACATAGGGCATTCGACTGCATAAATCATGACAATTTGGTAGCGAAATTGAACCAGTATGGCATTAGAGGGGCTGCGAATAATTGGTTGGAGTCTTTCATCACCAATCGTGAGCAGTATGTGAGCATTCAATATGAAGAAAATGGAATAATGTCCAGCACAAAATTTAATTCGGTAACTGTAAATGTCGATGTGCCACAGGGTTCTGTATTGGGCCCGATTTTGTTCATTATGTATATCAATGAAATAGAATATGCATCAGAGAGCGGAGCTTGTGTAGTATTTGCAGACGACACAACCATAGCTGTATCAGACATTGATGAAAATATCCTCCAGAAGAAGTGTACGATGATACTATCGGACATTAAATTCTGGTTCAATCAAAATTCCTTATTTTTCAATCCGGAAAAAACTAAACTCATTCGCTTTCACAACTACCAAAAAGTATGTACACAACCCAATATTCTTCTAGATAACCAGGTTCTTCATTACAGTGAACAAACCAAGTTTTTTGGGACTTTTTATAGATGAGTGCCTAACTTTCGAAGAGAACTGCGAGCACATAGTTTCTAAGTTGAATTCATCTAGTTATTTATTTCGAAATTTGAGAACTATTTTAAATGTATCTCAGTTAATGAGTGTATACTATGCGTATGTTGAATCCCGATTGAAGTATGGAATTTGTTTTTGGGGGTGGTCCACTTTATCCTCGAAAGTGTTCATTGCTCAGCAGCGAGTTATCAGATCCATTTTTGGAAAACCTCTAACCTACTCATGTAAAGATTTGTTTCGGAAATATGAGATACTAACATTACCAAGTCTATACATATATGAACTCTGTGTATATATTTTCAAAAATAGAAATGACTTTGTCAAAGAGAGGAAGCACACAATGCAAACAAGACAAAATCATTGTTTGTACAATGCTTTTCATAAAAGCAAGTTGGGTTATAGGTTGCTTGATAGCATCGGTACAAAAATATTCAATTCTCTACCATCCTATATGAGAAAGTCGAACACCGTTAAAAGTTTTAAATCTAGTTTGAGAAAATTTCTGATTGAAAAATGTTATTATGAAATCAGAGATTTTTTTATTGACAAAAACGCATGAAATGTATTCATTACATATGTGTACATGTAGATATTTTAATAATTTTTCTTTTTTTACAGTATGTACTACTTATAGTAAGTCAATAGTAACTCTGACTACTCCTATACATGTATCATGTCCGTGAGGAGAATAAATTTATTTTATTTATTTCCGTGGTTGTCAGAAAAGAATGCAATAACATCGAATTGAATCGATTGGTCCTCAAGGGATCTGTAAGTATTTTCCCCAACACGCAAAGAGAATCTCAAAGCAAATATGTGCATTTCCTGTCTGACATTACCGTTCGTAGACCTCACAGACAGTCGAAACTAAGTTTGCTAAGGAAATGGAAATTTTTGTCTAACCCAGAAAAGGGTCGGATCCCTTCTGCATAAAAAGCTCACACACACGTGCAAAAACTCCTGAGCTGCGAAACGTACATAATAGGCTGAAGTTGTCCGTTGGCGAGACCCAGAATCCCTCATAATCCTTTTATCAAATACATATAAAGTGGGTTTTTGCCGGTGTTGCGGAAACTGGCCGAGCTACGGAATTCGAATTTTTCGGCCGAAAAAAAGTTAAGATTGGTCTTTTTGAGGTCGCCGGAGATGTCCCTCTTTTTTGCGTTGGGGCGATTAGGCGAATATCCATGCGACCATCGAGTTTACTTATCGACTCTGGACCACATCCCGGCAGGTGGAAATCTGATTAGTTATGAGCCAGAAGAATCATGCCCGAATCTAGTTGAAAATAGAGTTGAAATCTCACGACTTATTATGAACATTTCACACTGACAGTTTCTGAACGGAATGTGCAATTTTTCTCGAGTTATCATGGCATAAACGAATTATAGGGGCTATAACACAAAACTGCTCTATCTCAACTGTTATTGAAATAACAATGCATTGTATGTCTTCAATTTCATTTCCTTCCACTATAATACAATGCCTTCATTGTTTTACAGTTGTAGTATGTCTTCTTACCGTTGTAGTTATTATCACACAATAAATCAGCTCTCCCATGGAATGTTGAATTTCAAGCAATAACAGCTCTACTCAATTAATTGATTGTACCTATATGGAAATTTTGAATTAAGTATATTTAATTTTTCAATTTTTATACATTTTTTCAATATTACTGTTTCGTTATTTACTCCTACTACGGTATTATCATTGAAAAAAACATGAGTAAGGTAATTATCTTTATTACATATAGACGTGGAAAAGCCGAGATATACATAAATAACATTCATTACTCAAGAATTTTTTTCACACGACTTTCTGGCATGCCGGTAACCAGAACAATCTCGTTGAAGACTCCTACAGTAGTCAGCCATCATGTGGCAATCCCATCTTCCTTGAAAACGACTTTCCTGACTAAACTAGGGTTTTTTTCCTGGGAGAAAAAAGGCAACAGATCCCTATCTCTTTTACGATAAAAGGTAACATTAGTATCTGGATAAAGTAAATTCTTTTCATTCAATCTAGAGGCAAGTAATTTAACACTCCTTGGAGAGATTCAGACGAGGGGGAAACCGCAAGGGAATTTTGGTGTTCAGGTCGCAGGAATTAGTCGGGAATTACAGGAATTTTTCGGGCATTACTCGGGTATTAGAGGAATTACAAGGGCATTACTCGGGAATTAGAGAAAGTTGTAACGGGCCTCTCTCGGGAATTAGACCACTTGACAAGGGTTCTACTCGGGAATTAGAGGTATTATTTAGGAATGTCGAAATAATTGTAGGTTTTTTTTTGCTAATCAAGTAGTGGGATTGATAACTGGAGGTGTCTGTTTTTTCACGAATCGGTATAAAAGCTCATCACCAAAAATCATATCATACTTTGTGAGCCTAGTTCACTGATTTATTGAATAGAACTGCCCTTGTTTGGACGTTGCTAAATCAATCCCTTGATTTGCAGTACGGAGGGTTATTTCACTACAATGTATATATGGAAGATCAACGCAGTTGAAATCGTCCCCGTTCTTACTTCCTTCCCATTATCATTTTTATGGATATAATTTTCATCAATACATTCCAGAAGGAAACCAAGAATAAAATAACACCCTAACTCAAGAGCCGAATGTGTTGGCAATGCATGTGCAAAAAACAATATTTAAAAGTATTTCAGACACTTCATAGTTATTGAAAACGTCAGATAATCTTGTTCCTGAGGTAAATAGAGACTGTTAACTCATCTCATATCTGTTATGGCTAATGCATCTGTAGAATTCGTTAATTATATTATAACGATATATGGATGTAATGTACTTATGATGAAGTACCTAACAGGAAGAAACATTTCTAAGCCAAAGATAAAATTATTTCAATGAACTTCAATATCTGAGTCACCATTCAGGAATTTCACGGGAATGTTTTTGTTTTTCTTTTTCAGTGTCGTATTTATCAAATTCAAATTCATACTTTCAGCATAACTCCAACATGATGAAACTGATTATCAAGTTAAATTCTTGTAAAATGAATATCCCATGCATTCTGATAGTGTTTTTGATCACTTCTGGAATAGGGACCCCTCCAAAAACCTCCGTTTCTATGGATATAAATACCTATTACGAGGCCTGTTATAATGTATATGAACCAGCAAATATTAGGGAAGAACGACCATCATGATAGAATATCACGTATTCAATATTCAATGCTCTCTAAAAATACTGGTTCGGACAACTGTTTGCCAGCAGTACGATAACACCCGCAAACAGTCGAATTCGCCCGAAAGAGGCGAACTCATGAACTCAAGTTCGCACTTGTCATTTGTCATTCTGAAAATGTTTGCGAGATTTGTCGTTAGGAATATTTCAACTAGATTTGTGAATTATTGTGAGAATATCGATCACTGAAGGTTTTTCGATTAATCTAGGGAAGATTTGTTTGTACTAAATTAGGTGAAAAAAATGGTTTTTGTTTCGATAACTGGCACTTCCTAAATGATTTCTTCATGAAAGGTAGGTAGAGTTAGATGCATTCTCTCGTTTACAAGGCAAACAATACAATCTGAATCAATTTTAATTACCTTTTGATAATTTTTCATATAAAACAGCTGTCCTAGAATTTTCTTACAACATGCCTACCTTGATAACGATTGACAGCGAAATTATTGCACAGGGCGTTAATCGAGGCGTTAATCAAATGTTTGCAAAGTTGACAATCAAATATCGGAATGAGACTATAGTTCATTGACGCCGATATTTTCAAAAATAATATGATTGCATTGAAGGACTTTGATCGAAGGAATTAGTCGGGTATTACAGGCATTACCAGTGATTTTTTGGGGAATTAGAGGTATAATTGGGGAATTACATAGGCATTTGATGTTTTACACGGGGATTTCTGGGGTAATACAGGCATTACAAGGGAATTAGAGGCATTACTCGGACATTAGAGGCATTGTTTGGGGAATTAGAGGTATTACTTCTGGTCTTCAGGGAAATTAGTGTACAACATTTCTCCTGCGGTTTACCCATCGGATTCAGGTCTCTAATAAGGTAATTCAATTCTTGATGATTGAAGCGTTGGGGTTTAGCTGTATCTGCTTCAAAATCACTGTCTTCTTCTGATTGCAAATCCTGAACTTCATCAGACGTTCATGTATCTTGATTATCTTTTGAGAGTGAAGGTAGACAGCTGACTATTGTAATGGGTATTTCATCTGAATGAGGTACAGGCTTTCTTGCTGAGTCTATATCAGGATATGTCAATTTTTGTCCATTGTTTCGGTTGATACCCTTGATATTTACGATACAAAAATAAAAATCATCGTGATGGTTTCTTGGTTCCCTCCAAACCATTGGTACTCTTTGGAGACGCACTCTTTCCAAATGACCATTGCCGCAAATGTTAAACGCATGTTTTACATACCAAATGTGGAGCCCACGATTTTTCTTGGTCTCCCAAGTGGATGCCAAAAAAGGGTAGATAGGCTCTCTTCAAAAAGTCAGAAACAGGCTTCCTACTTTCTTCGAAAGGTTATTCACCACATTTATAACAAAACACGTCTGGTTGATTCGAACAACTTCTACTTGTGGATGCCA